>CM049415.1:4587500-4627500 GCA_026929865.2 Hyperoplus lanceolatus
TCTCCGCTTTGATGGCATATGACATGCTCATAATATTTCCAAAGACCCGGGCTAGATGGTTCCAAACGGCTTAGCGTGCATGTTTTCCGACCTTTGTTTTATTTGTTTCGTTGCCACGGTGAACCGTTTTATGAACTCGCTGCTACAGCTCCGTCGGGGGAAAAAAACGGGCGAGATAATCTTCTGCTTTTCATGGGTGACGTTTTGCCCGTCCAACCAAACGCAACGCAATACCGAGAATGAATGTGTCTATCTCCCTATAACCCCGAGGCAGGGCCATGATGGAGAGAGGGAGGGAGAGAGATGGAGAGAGGGAAAGAGAGAGAGAGAGGGAGAAACAGAGAGAGAGAAGGAGAGAGAGGGAGGTTGGGAGAGAGAGAGGGGTACAGGGAGGGAGAGAGAGGTAGAGTGAGAGGGAGAGAGATGAAGAAAGAGAGAGAGAAAGGGAGAGATGGAGAGAGAGAGAGAGATTGAGAGGGAGATGGAGAGAGAGAGAGAGAGAGAGAGAGAGAGCGAGCTTGGTATGAGAGCAAGTGAACGAGGGAGAGCTGGTGGTGGAAGACATCTGCAATGCAAATGGATGCCCCGCAAAACCCTGAATAATTCAAAGTGTTGAATGGAAATCTTGCCTTTCTGATCCCCTTGTCATTAACTTCTGCCGGAGTGGGCCATTCTCATTTGGGCTCTTTTGGCCCTGCGAACCTCTCCTTTCTGTAGACCCCTCCCTCCCTCCCTCCCACCCACCCTCCTTCCCTCCCTCCCACCCTCCTTCTCTCCTTCTCTCTCTCTCTCCCTCTCTTCCTCCCTCCCTTCCTCCCTCCCTCCTTCTCTCCTTCTCTCTCTCTCTCCCTCTCTTCCTCCCTCCCTCCCTCCCTCCTTCTCTCTCTCTCTCCCTCTCTCCCTCCCTCCTTCTCTCTCTCCCTCTCTCCCTCTCTCTCTCCCTCTCCCTCTCTTCTCTCTCTCCCTCCCTCACACTCCCTCTGTACTTTAACCCACTTTACCTCCTCCGTCTATTAGAAACCACTTTTCCCCGTTCATGTGCCTATTCGTACCAACTCCACACTGCCTGTTGCCCTCCTGTATTCCCTCTCTTCACATATAAGCCTCGTATACTCTCCTTCCTTCCTTCCTACCGAAAAACCGCTTGAAAAGAATTTACGACCCTAATTTCCTTGTACAGTTGATCTGTGGATTAAACGCAGCCTACAGCCATGGGGGATACAGATGGGTGAACCTTTGTGAGGGCCCCCTCTCTCCCTCTCTCTATCTCTCTTCCTCTCTCTCTCTCTCCCTCTCCCTCTCTCCCCCTCTCTCTCTCTCTCTCCCTCCCTCCCTCCCTCCCTCTCCCTCTCCCTCTCTCTTTCTTTCTCTCCCTCTCTCTCTCTCCCCCTCTCCATCTCCCTCTCTCTCTCCCCCTCTCCCTTTCTCTCTCTCTCTCTCTCTCTCTCTCTCTCTCTCTCTCTCTCTAAGCTCTTCCTATTAAAAGAACTGAGAGAAAAGGATTATATCTCTCTCACTTGCTGAATATCAGATCCATACACAATGCAGCTGGTGTATTCATCCATCCATCTAGCGAGCGCCCGCACACTCCCATTGTTAATTCTTGCTATAAGACGATAGCTGGTGCTCGAGTGTGTGTGTCCGTGTGACTGTGCATACCCTCGAAAATGTCTTTGTTTCCCCCGACTCCTCACTTTTGAAAAGTTAGATGTTAGATGTTTGATGTTTAACAATGCGCCCCGGATGAGTTTGTCGCAGCTGTGTTGAAAATTGTCCCTGTTTTTTTGTTTGGTTTATAATATATATGTATTTTTTTGGCCCATTTTTTAATGAGTTGCTTTTCCTGTGTCCGTCTGTATGCGGCTGCTTTCAGAATCAGCTACCAGCCCTATTGAGCTTTAGAAAAGGGAGCGGCTTAATATATTATTTGATGGATTAGAGGCTGAGCGTTTTTGAATAATTCATTCCCCGGTTATTAATGTGACTGTCAGCCCCGTTGGTGTTTCATATGCCCCTGACTCTGGGATTTTTTTTTTTTTTTTTCTTGGTCACTGCTGGAGAAAGCCGACAGACATTGAAAAGTCCTATTCCTAAACATAACACTGTACATTTAGCGCGGCTGTTTGAATGAGATTTTTGACAGAATACGGAGATTCATTAATGGCCGGGGTCGTTTTTTTCTCTCCTCTCTGGCCCAAGACTGATTTTATCTTCACATTACTGGATGGAAACTGTGTTAGGGAATTTGTGCGCTGTGTTCTATGTGACTTGTATAAAATGTTGCACTGAGACGTTTGCAATTTATCATTTTATGGGGTTGGGGCTCCATTAAGATTTGGTTCCATTTTTGGGTCGGTATCAAAGTCAAATAAATACCCAGATTAATTGAGATCAGTGTATGTATGAATTTACTTGGAAAACTAATAGTTTTGATTTCTTCAGTACTATTGAATTATTTTTCATTTAACCTTTATTTATACTCGAGATAGCATTTAGGGGTGACCCTCATTTGCAATGATGTCGAGAAACAAAAACAACAATACATACACAATAAACAATTCAAATACATCAAATACACAACAAGCTGATAAAGAGAAACATTTTAGACAGTCTGGTATAGAGAAACATTTTAGACAGTCTGGTATAGAGAAATGAAAAAAAGTACAAAGAAAAATGTAAGAAATTATTTTCAAATTTGGTTATTGAAATGCTAAGCTAAAACGTTCAGTACGTATTGTAGAAAAAAAACTACATATCTTCACACTACATTGAGATAATGCCGTCAAGCTGTTTTTCATCTGTCACATTTTCATGGAAGTTTCTAAAGTACCATCCAACACACAATGTCAAACCCCAGTGTCCCTCACTTTACTTTGTAGGGCCTCCTGTAATTCCTTTTTTGGGTCGGTTTCAAAGTAAAATAAATACCCAGATGCATTGAGATCTGTGTATGAATCTACTTGGAAAACTGATTGTGAAGTTGATCATTGTTTTGTTCTTTTTCAGTACTATTGAATAATGTATTTTTAAAGTCGGTTATTGAAATGCTAAGTTCATCCTAATATTAAACATTTAATAAGTAATTTGTGGTAGAAAAGACAGATATTTGTACTTGATTTAGATTGAATAAAATGCTGCAAAACTGTTGAATCTGTCACATTTTCATGGAACTTTTTAAAGTACCATCCAACACACACTCTTAAACCCAGTGTCCCTCACTTACTGTGTAGGGCCTCCTGTAATTCCTAAGCTTCCCTGACAGAGTTGACACCTCAGCAGGCTGATTGCACTGACAGATTTCGGTCAGTCCCTGATGCTACTGGGAGATGAGATGCTAGCATGTAGCTGTCGGTTCAGTTAGCTGTGAAGCACATATCTCCTTTTTAATGATTGCGGCATGTTGTGCGTTTGATTGGATCGCTCTGGGGCACACATATACTTTTCTGCACGGACAGCTGACTTGTCAAGAGTATTCCTCGCTAGAATGAACTGCATATCTTGGATTTCTTCAACCACATCAACCCCTTTGATTGACACCAAAAGGTGTTGCTTTGAGGTTTTTATTACTTTTATAAATCTCTTGAGGATTTTTCCTGGTTTCTCCCTATTCCTCGTTTTATGTGATACCCTCACGTTTTTTGAAAATCGAATAAGAAGCAGACAATTTTATTGTGAGATTCAACGACTTTGAGGCCTCCATTTGGGGAGCTTTTTTCCAGCTGTGTCATCAAAACATGAAGAAAAGCGGCCCCTCCCTCACCCACCCACACCCCCCTGTAGCTTCAGCATTCGTTCGCTAGCACACATGAATGCCTTATGAGCGGTAGTTGAAAGACATTTGAAACTTGCTCATAGGGAAGGGAGTCAGGGAGTTGTCATCCACCCCACAGCAGGACCCCAGAGGGGAAACATCTGCTACGTAAAAAGCTCTGTCTCCAAACCGAGGTCCAACATTATGGTAAAAAAAAAACCACACAGATCTTTTTGGGCGGATGGCTGACGCTTAGCACAAAACACCCTGTGAAGAAAACCGCTCGCCGAAATCTCTAGAGCCCGCTGCTGCTGCGGTCAAACTCAGTGAAACACGCGCCCCTGTCATGCAGAGATTACAGGGTCCTCGCGTACCGATACACATCTGAAAGTAGTTTAGTCTAACTACTCTGAGTCTGACTACTTCAAGAAGAGTTAAGATGTATAGATATTGATTTATAGGCAGATTGTGATTCGGATTTTTTTCCTAAGCAATTCAGGAGATTTTTATTTCTTTATTTTTGTCTTAAAACCACATTCACTGACGCCTTCCAAACTCGCCATCTACTTTCATTAATTTCACCACTTAACCCATTGATGACTATGGCAATCTAGGATGCATGTCCTTAATGCCTGAGGGTTTTCTGAAAAAATAGTACGAATTGTCAAGTCTACCAAAACCTTAATATCTAAGCCTGTGTAGCACATAGAAACATGAAATAAAGTACATTTAAAAGTTAAGGTTCACAGGTTTTATTTAAACATGATCCCTTAGCGCTTACAAACCAACAAATATTTCTAAAAATCGTCAAAAAGAGATGAATTAGAAAATTATTAAATATTGTTAATAAATAGATGCAATGTGTTTTGTGATTTTCGTCAGTAGTCTATAGTAGACCTTGATTCTGCGCACCAAACGCCACTAACTGTTCTGTCGCCGACATAGCCGGCGTATTTTTTTTATTATTTTGTTTTATTTTTTTATTTTTTATTTTTTTGATTGACGGTTGGCAACCACAACTTTTGGTGGTCACGGTCTTAAAAATCAACAAAACCCACCTCTTGTGTTTTGAACCAATGACAGTGCATTCTATGCTGGGAATGCCATGAAAATTAGATAAAGTAATAATGCTGCGCGACGCAGCATCAGGCAGGAGAGCCAATGTGGCATCGCGCAGCAGCCGTCATCAATGGGTTAAGAGACCACTCCAAATGTTCAGTGTCTCTTGTTTTACTCTTTAGAGGCATTGGAGTAATATGAACATTTTGATTTTATAATATAAACTACTGACAACATTTCTACCAAATTCACAATAAGAATATTGTCATTAAGAGCAAGTTCAATAAGTAATGCAGAGATAAAGATTTAAGAATCCAGACTGCTCTCTTCATTTTTTATATTAGTAAGGGGGCTTCTGAATGAGTGGGAGAATGTATCTTGGGGCTGTATATTAGTAAGGGGGCTTCTGAATGAGTGGGAGAATGTATCTTGGGGCTGTATATTAGTAAGGGGGCTTCTGAATGAGTGGGAGAATGTATCTTGCCAAATATGCTGCTAGGATGAGATGCTAGAAGTTGTCAGGCCTTTCAAATTTCATGAACATTTGGCATGTACTAATTTCCCCTCTGTTCACTCACTGCTTTGGCGTTAAGGGCATGCAAAGTAGCTGGTGTGTGTGTGTGTGTGCGTGCGTGCGTGTGTGCGCGTGCGTATGTGTATCTGTGTGTGTATCTGTGTCTGTGTGTATTTTTTGTGTTTTTCTGTGTGTGTGTGTGTGTGTGTGTGTGTGCATCTGTGTGCACATCTGTGTGTCCATGTGTTTGTTTGTATCGTTCTAAATGGCTTTCGGTAATGTAGGCTACATCTATATGTGTGTGTGTGTGTGTGTGTGTGTGTGTGTGTGTGTGTGTGTCTGTGTGTGAATGGGCCTGTTAACCATCTGAAAGCAGTTTCCGCCGCCCCATATGATGAATTCCTCATATGTTTTTGTGATGTCGTCAATGAATGGCAGTTTTGCGACCGCACCGCAACCGTGCAACCAATTCCAACAGGCTCATTTTTATGCACATCATAAAAAAATACGCTGCACAATTGTATACCCAATTTGCCAGGTGGTTATTGCTATTCCAAATTGAATGAGCCCGCCCTAAGTGTGATGGTTCAAAAAGCTTAACGGCACAGCTGGTAGTTCCAGTGATTTCTTTTTTTTGGAGGGAAACAGTAGAAAAAACAGAACACATGATATATAGAGTGGGATTGTGTTAAAGCTGGGGTACATGATTTCTGATTGGTCAAAGTTAACATGAGCTGTACACTTTGACCAGACGAGGCTCCGATTCTCTGTTCTTATTGGCTGTTGGGACTGTCCATTCACTTTGGCACGACTTTGTTGGTGTAGAGTGTGTCAGGGAGGGACCATAGGGGAGGGACCAAAGAGAACAAGTGGAGCGGTTGAGGTATTTGGATTTGAATATCTATCCCAACTGCTATTTTCTCCCCACATCCTCCACCCCAGCTTTAATGCAACTGAATGAACTGAAGAGGCAGCTTGTCACTCACATAGAGTCAAGTCAAGTCAAAGCAGTATGTGTGTGTGTGTGTGTGTGTGTGTGTGTGTGTGTGTGTGTGCGTTGTGTGACCATGTTCACAGAAAGTTCATGGCCTGAGTGTGTAGGCGACTGACAAAAGATGACAGTCCAATGTCCACTCTGTCCATTAATGTATTTGAGTTCCACTCTTAAGGCTCAAGTTTGATGTTTTGCGTGTGTATGTGGGCGTGTGTGTGTGTGTGTGTGTGTGTACGTACGTTTATCTGTGTATTGTGTGTGCGACGCGTGTGTATGTAAGTTCATCATCTTTGTATTGTGTGTGTGTGTGTGTGTGTGTGTGTGTGTGGGCATATGTATGTGTGTTTTGTTCATTCCTATTCACACCTGGATCACACATGTTCTCAGTCTCCCACTCTTAGTTCTGAAGTTAGATGTAACCTTGTCCGTTTCCTTTTCAATGCGGTGGTGATGTAAGAGTTCCTTCTTCCATACTTAGACACTTTCAAAGACCTGTAACATGAGCAGTACATTAAAGCTGGGGTATATTATTTCTGATTGGTCAAAGTTAACATGAGCTGTACACTTTGACCAATCAGTGCGAAGCTCCGATTCTCTGTTCTTATTGGCTGTTGGGACTGTCCATTCACTTTGGCACTGACTGTGTTGGTGTAGAGCGTGTCAGGGAGGGACCATAGGGGAGGGACCAAAGAGAACAAGTGGAGCGGTTGAGGTATTTGGATTCAAATCTCTATCCCAACTGCCATTTTCTCCCCAAATCCTCCACCCCAGCTTTAAGGGCTTTCTTGTTTTTTTTATAGTTTTTAATAGTGTGTCTAAATAAATGTTTACAATCATTTTTTAAATACTAAAAAATTACGTTTTGGATGTGTGGACTTCCTACTATTCCTCCTCCTTTCGTGGGTGGATCTGCAAAATAACCCTGAGGTCATTTCGCCCGCCGAAAAGCAATAAAAATGCACTCCTACTTTTTTAATAAAGCAATTATAACTCATTGCCAAGTTCAATTAATTTAACATTTTTCCATTAGGCAGAGAGGTCTGAAATTGGTTACAGAATTGCTAAGCATTTTTTGCCTAGCACTGGTGGAATGTCATGCTTTTCACAGTTAGTTTAAATATGTGAGGGTGGACATCTTGGGGGGGGGGGGGGGGAGTTTACTGGTTACAAATGTTGTAAATAAAATATATTTCATAGCTCAATTCAAAGAACGTCAAGCAAATACTCCAGATTATTTTTTTCTGTTTATTGATTTTTGAGAAGATTAACACAAACAAACAATATGAACAGATACTGCATCAATTTTGAAAACGTAATAATTTTGATTCTGTCTTCAGTCAACCTTGTTTTATTTTTATTCATTCACTTTTAAATGTTTTATCATGTTTTAAATTCGCTTTTCTAATGTTTATTCTTAATCGTGATGTATTTCATGCCCATGTAAAGCACTTTGAATTGCCTTTTGTCTGAATTCTGCTTTAGAAATAAACTTGCCTTGCCTTAATTTCTTTTCTCTTTTTCTCTCCAGGTGCTGTGTATTTGGAAGGTGGTTTGGACGAAGCCAGGTCGCTGTTCGGACGACTACTGTTCAATGGCGAGGTAACTGTAAAAAATGCTTTTCTCAACTCTACACTCTAAAAAAAAATTAATATCAAAGAAAAGGTCATTTCGTCCACAATTGAATTCAACAGGTGAGACTTCCATATACTCTAGATTCATAACATTGGAAATTAATCTAGAATAAACATACATTACAAGGTTGGCATTTTTTCTATATTATAAATCCTGTTTTCGACTGGTTTTATTTAAAGATATTCAAAGATTTTGAGATACTGGATTTTTTTATTCCATGAGCTGTGAGCCGTAATCATCCAAATTAAATCAAAATAAAGGGGCACTCCGGTGGCGTAGTGGATAGAGCGCGTACCATGTTGGCTCCGGCCTTCGTTGCAGTGGTCGCGGGTTCGAATCCGACCCGTGGACCTTTACTGCAGGTCATCCCCCTCTCTCTCTCTCTCTCTCTCTCTCTCTCTCTCTCTCTCTGTCTCCCTATTTCAACTATGTACTATCTAATAAAGCTTGAAAATGCCAAAAAAAAATCTTAAAAAAAAAAATAAAAAAAATAAAGGATATTTCACTTTGTGTAATCAATCTGGAAAATATGAACGTTTTAACTTTTTCAATTAACCTTTTAATGATATGAGATTGTTCTTGCGATGCAGCTGTATTTCAGTTTCTGCCCTACGCCACTGTTTAGTATCCCATGTAAAGTATTTGTATTGTTAATAAGCGTATGCCTGTTATAATGTGTATGTACATAGAGATGAGATACGGACACACTAGACAAGATTTTCTCATTTCAATCCGCGTAAGACACAACTGTAATGCTTCCTCCATACAACCCTTCTTTTATTCTGTCAAACCCACACACACTGCGTGGTTTGGCTGAGACCCACATCTATTCGTGTGATGTTGAGGCCTTGCCAGCTTCCAACACATAAGATCTCACATAATCTCACTTTACCCTGCACACACACACACACACACACACACACACACACACACACACACCACACACACAGCACACACACTCACACACACAACACCCTGCAGTGCTTTTGACTATAGCTGCTTCTTATTGTGTGTGTGAGCTGACATGCTTAAAAAATATAAAACAATAAGACGATGGAAATAAATAAATAATTCAAACCGGGATGAAAGCATACTGAAGCTCGGCTTGTATATTCTGCAAACTGAACTGGAGGTGTGGAACATTGCGCTTTGCCAGTCATGACCAGAACACCTGCTATTGTTTGCCTGTGTGTGTGTGTGTGTGTGTGTGTGTGTGTGTGTGTGTGTGTGTGTGTGTGTGTGTGTGTGTGTGTGTGTGTGTGTGTGTGTGTGTGTGTGTGTGTGTGTGTGTTTAAGTCTGTGTGTATGTTTGTGTGCACGTGTGTCTAAGTGTGTTTGTGTGTCTAAGTCTGTCTGTCTGTGTGTGTGTGTGTGTGTGTGTGTCTAACTCTGTGTCTAAGTATGTGTGTGTGTGTGTGTGTGTGTCTTTGTCTGTGTGTTCAGCAAGCATGAATAATTGATGAAGGAATCACTATTTGCATTTATCTTGGCAAGAAGTGTTATGAATCAATTAGAGGACTTGCAAAGCATGTCTTGTATGTGGCAGCAAGCTCGCTTCTAATTGGCTATCAGTGGTTTGCTGTGATATGGTTTTGAGATTTCAGTTGGTTGCCGTTGACTCCCACACACTACATACAGGACACATGGACATCTATTGAATATTGTTTGATCATAAGCTGAAGTCTTTCAACAGACCAGATCAAAAAGGATTTCAGTACACTATCTTTGAAAACCCCACTGAACAACTGGGGAAGATTAGCATTAGTTGGTTAGCACCCGAACAAACAGAGAATTCTGCAAATATTCTGGTCAATTTGACTTTAATATTGTTTGTATACTAACTATTTTTTCAATTAGATAGTTTGATACCACCAATAGTTCAACATGCTATTTGACATTTTAGTTTTTAATCTGAATGTGTATGCTCTAATGGACAATAAATGCCCAAAAATATATTTTTTTAATTTTTTTTATATATAATCTGTTAAATTTTACCATGATATTTTTTGTACACATACTTTATACTTTTTATATATATATATATATATATATATATATATATATATATATATATATATATATTACACGTATACTATATTATCTTACATTGTTCTATGATATTTTTTTATACACTACCTTTTTTCAATTACATAGTTTTACAATACTAAATGTCTAATGTTCTGTTTGGCATTTTATTTGTGCTTGTACACTTTAATTGACAATACATAATGTCGTAAAATGTACTATATGATTATGTTCTCATTTCTAACATGTTGGGCAGTCTTTGAGTTCAAGTGCTCACTTCCAGAGTATTTTTTTCTATGTTGAGAGCTGAAAACGTCCTTGGTTGCTTTTTATTGTCGTCCTCAGGCCATTAAAAGTCCACGACAGTATTCAAGTTATTGAGTTGTCGAGGATGGGAAGTCTTTATTTGTATGATTCCCCTATAAAAACGGACTTTTTTCATAGGACAGATGGTGCTGAAGATTGCTATTAAGGTTTTGATTAAAAACTGCAGTCGTAGAGGGAAGAGAAAAGTATGTCTAAGTGTGTGAGTGTGTGTGTGTGTGTGAGTTTGTGTCTGTGTGAGTGTCTGTGTGTGTGTGTTTGTCTTAGTCTGTGTGTGTGTGTGTGTGTGTGTGTGTGTGTGTGTGGTCTGTGAAGGGAACAATGCACACACAATCTTCTAAAGCTGAAATAAACCAACAATATTGACCAGTTGTTACAGAAGACACCTGCTGTTACATTTCTCCCATTATAGTCTCACTAATGATAGGATTGTGTGTGTGTGTGTGTGTGTGTGTGTGTTTGTCTTAGTCTGTGTGTTTG
Source organism: Hyperoplus lanceolatus (assembly GCA_026929865.2). Classification (NCBI taxonomy): domain Eukaryota; kingdom Metazoa; phylum Chordata; class Actinopteri; order Uranoscopiformes; family Ammodytidae; genus Hyperoplus; species Hyperoplus lanceolatus. Next base: position 4,598,280 of record CM049415.1, read on the forward strand.
TGTGTGTGTGTGTGTGTGTGCGTGCGTGCGTGCGTGCGTGCGCGTTTGTGTCATCACTCAAGGGAGACAACAGATGAGAATAAAGTTAGACATGCTTATGATAGAATCCCTAGATGAAGTATCAATGTACAAGCGTTAAAGAAAATTCTAAAAGGCACTGTGTAATAGTAACATATTTGTATGGAAAATTGGAACCATATGGGTATGATAACACTATCAGAAGTGTTTAAATTGATAGCGTTATCAACAATAGTTATTTTGATAACATTATACAATTATATCACAATATCGGTGATTAAAGTAGCTATGAGGAACTTTTAAATATTTCTGAAACAGTCTAATTTTTCCTCTGATGGTCATAAATCACATGTAACAGCAAATGAAACCATCAGTGCAAAGAATGCTATTTGCATATAGTTTTTCTTAATGCCTTAATCATGGGTATACACTCACCCAGGAAGACCAGCTGGCGTTGTAAAAACACTACGCTTTTGTCCAAAGGGGGGCGCTAGAATTAACACAAACACAAAAGCACTCGTAGCCACTTTAATTGACTTCCATTACGATACACACAGGCCCACACAGTTGCATAAACCTTTCAACTTAACTGATCAATCGGAACCTTAAATATCTATCCATTCTAAACAGAACCTTAAACCCATTCTAGAATCTAACATGAGCCTGTACAAGGATGGCCAAGTGGGGTGGATAATGTAAACCACGTTCTTTGTTCTACTTTAAAAGTGTCTCTTCAGCGGTTTTTGAATCTGCCAGAGATGAGTGTGAGCTTTGCAGCTTATGCGAGAAAAACAAGGGATTAAGTTTAAGGCCCCAAAACAAAGAGTACTCAAAGCATAAATAGCTTTCTCTAAATCTTGAAAAGGACATAGAACATGATAGCTACGTGACTTTCCGAACTATAATTTGAATAGAAAATATATCTGTCCTCTTGTTTAAGATTCACTTTAAAGATGACTATCTCTTAAAGGAATACTTCACCCATACAGAACCGGCGTTCTATCATTATAAAATCGCTATTATAATATAATGAATGAGGATTTTCTTCCCTTAGTCTTTCCTCAGTCTTCCCTTGGCCCAGCTGTCCTCTTAACCCTAACCCTACATTTTACCATGTGTGATGTCACACATGGGAAAATGTAGGGTGAGACAGTGAGACCTTAAAACACTCTTTCTGCCTTTTTCTCAGGCCAGGACGAACCGATTTCTATTTAAAATGTTTTGCACAATTATACTACATAGGATCTCAGATTTCAATACACCTTCATATTCCCACGGGTGAATTAGGCCTTTAATGTCAGCCAGGCAATTCTACAAATACTACTACACTATTTAATTCACACAGTCATGTCAACGTGTATATATAGGTGTATATCATCTGCATAACAATCAAAGGGAGATCCAAAGACCTTTAGTGATGTTACCTACAAGGAGCCATTATACAGCTGAATAAAAAAAAAATAAGACCCGAAATGGGACCTTGCAAACTATACACAATATATACTGTACATACTAAAACATGCAGCGAGGATAGTATAGTAGAGTAGGTAACATGTAATGAAAAAGTGCCAATAGGTTTGTTTGCATATAACACTGTTTTAATCAGCGGCGACACATTAAAGTGGACAGAATGCAACAGTTCCATCTAGGTGTCCATACATCAGGGGTTAATCCACACCTATGGAATGTTCTCCAGTCAATCAGAATAGAGTATTCGCACAGACTATGGTATAATACAAGTTAATATTGGCTTTTGTATCTCGTAAAAATCTCACAAATCACTCCACTTTGGTTAGAGAGTTTGCTGGCATGCAGACTAGGCATTAAGCCCAGTTCAGACCAAAGATTCGCCTTGCAACTGCTTGCGATGAGACGGTTTTAGAAAGTCGCGGGGGATAAATCGCAGCGGTGTGTCAACTGCTCGTTGCAGCGCGTTGCAAGGCGTCGCAGAAGATTCAACATGGTATATCGCAAGGTCCAGTTTTAGAACGTCTCAGCCGTGTCGTCGCAAGGAGTTGCAGTTGCTAGCAGTTGCAAGGCGAATCTTTGGTCTAAACTGGGCTTTAGTTTGTCTTCTGGTCCCCCTGTTGAATCCTCCCGATGGCTGTTTCTCTGTCACACAAAGCTGAGAGGAGACAGATGGACACAGAGTGGAAAGCCAGACACCAACAGAGAGAGAGATGGACAGACATACAGAGGACACTTAACTCCAGTATTTCTTGCTTAAAGTTACAGTGGGTAACTTCTTTTTTTTTTGATATTCCTTTTATTGAGTTTTTACATTATAAAAAAATACAAAATCAACATTGAAATATATCAATATCTCCCCACCCCATCCCACTCCTGAGGAACTTTTAATAACACACGCACACAATAAATAAAGCTACAGTGCTTAACTTATGTTGCCCCCATGAGGAATTATGAGTAATTACAACAACACTGTCTGTGCATCTACATGAGTTAAGCTTTGGTGATCGTACATGGATTTTATACCTTCTGCTGTACGTCCAGGTTTTTTTCTTAGAAGTAGCATCAACAACTGAAACATTTCTTGGGCTCTTCTTGGGTATTTTTCTGAGCTCAGCAGTTTGTAAAAGCTATAACCAGACAAATCAGATGCTTGGGCGACATTGAAAGCACTACATTTTCCCCCACACACACACCTCATACCCCTGGAAGGTTTTTGTCGCCGCTATTTGTGACTAAAGTATTCCAGTCACACTTGGGCGCTCAGTCCCGAACCCCTTCTTTTCTCTCTGTAACAACAGGATACCGGCTGGCGTCTGTATTATTTGCTCCCTCTTGTTTTCTCCATCTCTTACCCCGTTATAACCCCCCGTCCCCCCTGAGGAAGCCATTACCCCCACAGATGTTTCACACAGAACGCTTCCACAGCTCCGGAAGGTAGAATTTTAGAATTGCCTACCTAAAAAACAAAGCATGCGTGTAATTTCCACCTCAAGAATTCGCCAGACAAACTGTGACCTCAGTTTATCTCTCTCTCTCTCTCTCTCTCTCTCTCTCTCTCTCTCTCTCTCTCTCTCTCTCTCTCTCTCTCTCTCTCTCTCTCTCTCTCTCTGTCATTCCCTAATTGGTATGGCATTCATGGTTGGAACGGCGCAACAGTTATTTTCATTCCCTTGTTTTTTTTTTTTTTTTTACTCCCAAACACGTCACCTTTGCTTGCACTGGTTCACAAACAACAGGGGCTTCTTGGCAAAGGGATATAATGCAGCTCCATTGCGCACACACACACAAGAAGCCCACAGGCTACAATAGATGCTAATTCGCTAATGACCTTATTGTGGAGGTTACTCGAGCATCTGTAGAGAGACACAGAAAGCAACTAGTTCTTCTCCAGGCTGGGTTGCTCGATCGCGCACCAACCTGGACCCCGACCGCAGTGCACTATTGCTGGGTAAAAATGTGTTGATGCCAGGGTGGGTGTCCTGGGGCTAGCAACTCTTTGGAGGAGCAATCACTCTAATGATGATCTCACTTAGATGCCCATGGGGTAAACTGTTGAGTTTTTGTTAACAACACCACACAAGCATACACACTCAAAGACCAATTGTAATGAAGGTGTTGAAACCGAGTACTTTGTAAAAACCAAAAGAATAGAGCAGTTACCCCATGCAATATAAAAACTGCTTTAGATGGTCACGATGGCACTGTGATGGTTGATTTTGGTAGTAGGGCATCATAGCATTATTCTTACCTACCTTAATTCTAGGGACAGTCCCAAAAAAGATTTTTAGAAAAAAAGCAAGAAGTTTAAAATTTTCCAACCATTTCTACCCATTGTATAGTCAACAGTACTGGTGTCTTCCCTCAATTGAGTGGTTATGTAAAACATTTACAGTAAATCATGTTATAATGGTTTGATAATCAGGACTTGCTCTGATATATTTCTGGTCTCTTGGTGCACCAGTAGAGTGTGCTAGGCTTACATGCTCACACGGGTGAAAGGCTGCTTGACAACTCCCTCCACACTAAGGCCACCTCACTGACTCACCACAGCAGCAGTATCAATGTCCCTGCGTTCCAAATCACATACTCTTTCTTTTTACTACACTACATACTAAAGTACAGAAGAGTTTTAGGGCCACAGGAGAGAAAAAAAATCAGATGAGGAAGATTTTTTTTTTCATTATGTTGAGAAATGTCAAGAATGCAGACGGATACTCCAAAATGCTATTGGAGTTAGTGGGGCATTTATGTATTTTCAGCATACAATTGACGTGCATGCATTGGGACATCCTAAATCTTTTTGCAGGGCCTGTGTCTCTGTTATTCTAGATTCAAGACCTTTATTTGGCATATGCACATTAACAATTACAGCAGCAGTCCATTGGCAATGCAATTCTTTAGTTCCAGCAATGTCCTTAGCAAACCTGTCAAGTAGAGTACGCCATGTTAGCTGTTTTTTGTCTTTTGTTTGTGTGTTCACTTTTTCAATTGTGTGTTTGTGTTTTATGGAAAAGAAAAAAAAAAATCTGAAAATAAAGTAGCCTATTTAAAAAAAGTTCTAAATCTTTAAAAAAAAAAAATAATCTGGATGTAGTATTTAAGATTGACTAGTTAAAACGATGTTATGTGGATTCAGTCTAGCCCTTTCTGCATACACACAAATGATTAAATAGTTTTCATGTTCAGCCCATTTTTAAAATAACCGTCACTGGCTTTGAGTGAGCATTTTCTTTTTGAAAAAAAACATGAACCACACAAATAGAACCTAAAATTCTCTTTTTCACTCACTTTGCCACTTTTTTTTATCCAAACCCCAAACTGTCCCCTGTTGTCTGTTTGATCCTTTTGCAATTTGCTTTGTGTTGGTACAGCTACAGCTAACAAATTCCCGAATGTTTGAATGATTGCGCGCGTGCCTTTTCTCCTGTGTCCTTGGTTTAGTAGTAATGGCTTCCTGACTGAATACAGGACATTTTCAATCCACCCTTTTCTTGCCCACAATCGCAGAAATTGTCCAAAAAAAGAAAGTTGTTTGCTACTGATTTCAACCTTAAATTTGAATGATGCACTTCCAAGTTTTCTCCATGTTTGGAAGATGGGCTTGACCACTCACTGACACTGCACAGGCCTTTGTTTTGGACTTAAGGCTTTTTGCTTTTATGTTGGTATTGATCAGAGCCACTGTTTGGTATGGATTTTTTGGCTGTACTACTACGTATGATGGATTGATTGGCAGCCCGTAGCTAGAGACCAATTTGTCCAGAGCACAATGCCCCTTGTCAGGGAGGAGCACCATTATGGCCCAATCATGGATAAGCCAACAATACAATCTGTGTCTCTGTCTCTGTGTGTGTGTGTGTGTGTGTGTGTGTGTGTGTGTGTGTGTGTGTGTGTGTGTGTGGTAAAAGGTACAGTAGAGTTGCCTATTCACGGTTGGCTTGTGAGCCTTGAACATGTGCAAGAGTCTTGAGCCCCCCGTGGCTTACAGCTATGGTAAAAAAAATGTATTTGAATTATTTAATGTTTATTTGCATAGGGATAAGTACTGTATGTAGCGTACACCAATGCCACACACACACACACACACACACACACACACACACACACACACACACACACACACACACACACACACACACACACACACACACACACACACACACACAAACACACACACACACACAAACACATAATTTATAGTCTATGTTAATTTTCGACACCTGTACTATAGTTCATATAGGCAGCATCACCAAGTTGCTTTTTTATAAGCTTTTGATTTCAACTGTCATTATAGCCAGGCTGTTGACATTTAAAATAAACATATTTGCATATGTTTTTCTAGTCTAGCCATAAGAGCTTGGTTCCCCTAATGGCTGTGATTCCAGTGGCAACATGATGATGTGTGCCCCCGGTTAATTATACCTTCCTCAGTGTGCCTGGGAGAAAGACAGAAGAGAGAAAGAAAGAGAAAAAAAATCTGTTGTTATTCTTAAATCCCCTACTCGACGCCGGCTTAATCATTGTCTGCCTTGTCTTTGGAATGGCTGTAATTGAAACATTAGCCGTTGCCGGGTCTATATACAGCATGTGGGAGGATCGCATGCGCCCTGTGGACACGTTTTAATCATATAAGCCTCACAATCACAAGCCCAAGGCAACTTCTGTGTACTTAACTTGTGTACTTGCTTTTCTCTTGATTTTTTTCCCTTCATTTTTCTATTTTTCTGTATGCCTCTTATGCAGGTTTTTTTTTGCGCTTTTTGGAGGGTGACTAGACTGTCTAATGTTGGTCACACAACACTGTTTTTGGGGTAAAGAAATATATCCAATAGTAAATGCAATAAATCTGTTAGCTGATTTATTTGTTGATTTTGTATGTTAATTTCCTAATATTTTATATCGAACATGACGTGAAAAAAGAAACCATAGATATGAAGCAAATGTAACACTGATTACCTGTTAAAGGTGCAGTGTGTAATATGACATCATCAAGAAAGTTCTACAAAGTTCTAGAATGCAACACTCCCTGGGTAACCCCAACCCTTTTGAATAATAACAGAAGCTACAGTGGCCTTCAAGGACAAGAACAATTCTAAATTTTAAACAATGCACCTGATGACATTCCAACTATGACACTTTCAAGATGGCGGCACTAGGCCTTGGTCCAAGATATGCAGAAATATGGACATATATGAGACCCTTTCTAAGGGAAAAAAAATACTAATAAAATAATGCAGCTAGTATGCACTAAATTAAATGTACTTATGGATATTATAATTACTTTCTACAAAATCTGCTAGGAAATAAAACCCAAAATTCTACACACTGCAGGTGACATGATTCTTGATAGTTGATATTTGGTCTAAACCACGGAATATGCAAGAATTAGGGCTGGAATTGGGTTTCAAATGAGGTTTTAAGTAGCATTTTTCTTTGGCTCAGTTGATTTTTCTATGGTGCTGGATTAAATCTCTTTGGGTGAGCACCAAAAATATCTTTATACAAGAAAAAAAACCCTGTTATCCATGTGTCCTCTCTTTTTTAATGCATTTACTTCCATGTGTATTTATACTGCAATTTGCATAGCTGTAAAAAAGCCACCACGTTGAAAGCTAGCAATCCATTAGCCAGTTGCTATCGACTTTCCTTTAAGCGATCCAGTTCTCCGCAGCCAAAGGGCCCCCGTGTTGTCTCCACTAGCGGGCTCTCCGTGTTGAATTGCTACCTGCAATGTACTTAGTGCTTTTTTCGACTCCGCCAGGCCCAGGCTAGGAGACAAAGGGTGTGTGTGTGTGTGTGTGTGTGTGTGTGTGTGTGTGTGTGTGTGTGTGTGTGTGTGTGTGTGTGTGTGTGTGTGTGTGTGTGTGTGTGTGTGTGTGTGTGCGCTCAAACGTATTGACCACTTTTCATGCATTTTTCATTTGGCTGCTGCTCAAGGCAATGGGGGTTGCCAGCTGTGGGTGGGTTGGGGGTAAGATGAGGCGCTGACCACACACACACACAATCAGTCAGTCACACACACATACACTGATGCACAGTCACACACACACGCAAGTAATAAGGTCACACGTGCACACACACACAACCACCACACACACACACAGACGCACACACCTCCTGCGGGCTAGCATCATATTTAAAAGGTTTATCTCCTTGAACCTTTTAAACACCTGAGTGATTCTGTACTTTAGAGGCCTTCTGCACATCTCTATCAGCTCTGACTCACCCAACATTACACCCCAGGCCCAAAACTGACTCCCACTGCTGCTGTCCCTGGCAACAACTTGAGCCACACACAGCTTATCCTTACTCTCTCTTTCTTTCTCCCTCTCTCCTTTCTCTCCCTCCTCTCTCTCTCTCTCTCTCTCTCTCTCTCTCTCTCTCTCTCTCTCTCTCTCTCTCTCTCTCTCTCTGTGTCCTAGTCTATTTTCGAGCCCTCTATTTCTCAAACTGTTCAGTATTATGTGGTGACCTCATAGTAAGGGGTTGAGGAAACATGTTGATTTTGGCTAATGTTTTGTAAGGCAGGAGAGGCTAAGTCTGGTTCTGTCAATGTGTGCCCCGAGAGTAACCACACCTTTCATAACCAAATCCCAAGTCGCTATCCTGTCATATCCTCATCCACACATCACTCCATATAAACACACCTGACGGCAACTCTCCGTAGACAATGAATAAAGTTTTCTGAATTGAATCTAGAATTGGCCTTTTGGTACAGATGATTAGCCTGGAAATCCAGACCCTGATATCTTGGACGATAGAGGGTCTGGCCATGATAAATAGTAATTTCCAACTCAAGGGGCGGTTCCTACTACTATATTATCATAGATAGTAAATAATATGGATGTAGCATCCGGGCTGACTCAGTTATTCACACGGCATCCAATAATCCTGGTTTGTGCGCGTCGCCATTTTGTGAGGGGGAGGGAGATAGCTGACGTATACCTCTGAGGCAAAGTGAGGGACAACAGGCGGAGAGCTGTCACTCAAGAGATCGCGGCAATACATTTTAACCTCCGATAAAATAAAAACTAGCGTGGTCCGAAAAAATTCACCCCCCTCAGTGTTGTCATGGAGATATGACCTAAACATACAGACTAAAATGGTTTTGTGGACCAGGCTGTAAATAGGTTTAATAAGACTTTGAAAACAGCCTGTTTAACAAGTGAGTCAATGAGAGATGGCTGTCTTCTGCTTCCACCCCCCTAGTGGCACTTCCGGTTACTACAGTTGTGGTCACTTCCTTATTGGATGCTGGTAAAAATTGCTGAGGTTGGGGCTTGTATAATATGCTCTGTTTCTAATGTATTTCTTATGACTGCTAATCTCTCTCTCTCTCTCCCTCCCTCCCTCCCTCCCTCTCTCTCTCTCTCTCTCTCTCTCTCTCTCCCTCTCCCATCCCTCTCTCTCCCTCTCCCTCTCTCTCTCTCTCTCTCTCTCTCTCTCTCTCTCTCTCTCTCTCTCTCTCTCTCTCTCTCTCTCTCTCTCCCCCCCATTTCCAGGACTTGCGTGAGGTCTGGCTCAACTTCCCGGCTCACCCCCTGCAGGTTGGTGGAGATATTGTTTTATTATTGATGTTTACGTTGGCGTCTTGCCTTAAAACTCACTTCCTCCGCCCCAAGACACAAAGACATTCTACTGTCTTTGAAGTGTACCAGTGTGAACGTATGGTTTTTGAGTGTGTGTGGGTGTGGGTGTGTGTGTGGGTATGTGTGTGTGTGTGTGTGGGTGTGTGTGTACTTGTACAGCTTTTTTTTGTAAGAACCGATTCAAGTTGCTGACTTTAAGTGTGACAATATTTTTGGAAAATTAGGACACTTCGGCCGGTTCTCACTTTGAGACAGGCCTTTAAAGGGCTGTTTGAGGGTTAACACTAATGCAAATTGTGTGATTAAGGTTGGGTTAAGGGGCTAGGGAATGCAATATGTCAAAGGATGTCCTCACAAGTATAGCTGTACAAACGTGTGTGTGTGTGTGTGTGTGTGTGTGTGTGTGTGTGTGTGTGTGTGTGTGTGTGTGTGTGTGTGTGTGTGTGTGTGTGTGTGTGTGTGTGTGTGTGTGTGTGTGTGTGTGTGTGTGTGTGTGTGTGTGTGTGTGTGTGTGTGTGTGTGTGTGTTGCTATAGCAGAGGTGGGCAAGCTGTTAGTTATTTGGCCTGAGGGTGACTCAAGTCTTTAAAGCTGTCACTAGGCCTTCAGTAACACACACACACACACACACACACACACACACACACACACACACACACACACACACACACACACACACACACACACAGCAGTAACCTTCCACTAGTGTCAATTGCTCTACTCTTCATTTTGGTGTGGACCCTAATCCGCCTTTTCATTTACTCAGCCCCGTTCTCCAGCATCACACACACACACACACACACACACACACACACCACACACACACACACACACACACACTCACACACTCTCTCTTTCACTCTCTCTGTGTTCTGTCGTTCTTAACATTGAACGTGTCAACAGTGTTTGTTTGAAATTAGGATTTGGGAAAAGAGAGATCAAAGATGCCGTAACAGGATTACAGTCCCAGGGCCTCCAGGGATCGTCAGCCATCCTTGAAGTGTGTGTGTGTGTGTGTGTGTGTGTGTGTGTGTGTGTGTGTGTGTGTGTGTGTGTGTGTGTGTGTGTGTGTGTGTGTGTGTGTCTGTTCTTTGTGTGTGTGTTCTTTGTGTGAATCCCGAGACACGTTCTATAAGCAGTTTATTCTCCATCTCCCTGCTGTGTCCTCATGAGTGCCTTCATGTGAACATGTTTGCATATCCTAAAAAACATTGTGTTTCTGTTTACATACATTTGCTATATATATATATGTGGTGTGTGTGTGTGTGTGTGTGTGTGTGTGTGTGTGTGTGTGTGTGTGTGTGTGTGTGTGTGTGTGTGTGTGTGTGTGTGTGTGTGTGTGTGTGTGTGTGTGTGTGTGTGTGTGTGTGTGTGTGTGTGTGTGTGTGTGTGTGGTAACATTGTGCATCACTACCATAAACATGCCAGGGAAGAAATTGATAAAGAAATGTCAAGAAGAGTGAACATTTTCTAAAGTATATTCTCATAGCTGAATAGACAACCTTTCCTCACGGGAAAATGTGATCCCTGGAACACTGTTTGAAGTTAGAAAGCTTCCTGAAAAGTCACTGGTTCACTGTTGTTGTTGTTTACAGCAGCAGGGCCCACAGTTTGGCTTACAAGCACATTCTAGTTTGACGTTTCATTCCAGGTGCCTCAAATTAATCTTGATTTATGATGATATATAATTATTCAATACAAGAAATTCCATATAAAGAAAATATGATTTGTAACTTAACATATCCTCCTCCCCTTAAACTGTATAGTGCACCTTTAAAACTGAAAAAAATTGATAAAAGGCCCCCTAGCAGTTTAAGCTCAAAGAGTATGCCCCAAATTGTGGCTGACACACACACACACACACACACACACACACACACACACACACACACACACACACACACACACACACACACACACACACACACACACACACACACACACACACACAAGGTATCACCCAAGACAAGGATGACACAACAGAGGTGAAAGAGGAGATTTCCCTTAATTAGGTTTGAGGAGATGTTGATGGCAGCCCGCCATGGCGTGGGTAATTATGCGTACGCCCGTCTTTCGGTATACCATTCACACACAGACGCACACACATACATGCACACACACAAAAATGTACACACATACACACACAAGAACATACAAACACATGCACTGACACACACACACACACACACAAAAATGTACACACATACACACATACACAAACACACACACACACACGTGTATCTTCCCCAATAAACCAGAGGAGAAAAACATGTAAATCTAGCCTCTATAAATGACTTGCTGGTGAATTATTCTGGAGGGGTTTGGGTGTGATGATGCGATGGTGCATATCCAGTGAACACGAATCAGACATGAAGATGTGCCTGTCAAACCACTGCGGTCTGTAGGGCATGATCTGGTAATGCCTAATGTTTGTGTGTGTGTGTGTGTGTGTGTGTGTATGTTCGTCTGTCTGTGTGTGTGTGTGTGTGTGTGTGTGTGTGTGTGTGTGTGTGTGTATGTTCGTCTGTGTGTGTGCGTTTTCGTCTATGTGAGCGTGGGTGTGTGCGCGTGCCTCTAAGACTCTACTCTGATTCTGCTGTATGTCTGGACTGAGCTGAAAGTGATGCTTTGAAGCAATGTTTTCATTTTTTTTTAAAGCTCTTGATTTGTATTTATTTGTTATATATTTTCTCATCCTCTCTTCACTTTCGTTTGAAGCCTGGCTGCCGGCCATCCACCCTTTAAGGATATATATCTACATTTATTTATATATATATAGATATATATCACACACATCACAACTAACAGCATATATATATATATATATATATATATATATATATATATATATATATATATAATATATATAAAAAAGCTGTTAGTTGTGATATGTGACATGTGTGAATGCATTTCCTTAATTAACAAGAGTGTGTGTGTGTGTGTGTGTGTGTGTGTGTGTGTGTGTGTGTGTGTGTGTGGGGAGGGGAAAAATTAAATGAAATATTTCTTAAGACATGTCCGAAAAAGTTGGAACCATAACATTACTGTTGGCATTCCAATTAAAATCGTTGCTTTTAAAAAAGACATTTCTCACTTGTCTGTGCGCTGGCTTGACACATGGCAGGAAAGCTGTTTACTTGTCACCTCTTCATACCAACACAAAGCAAGAGGCCAGAGAAGGAATTAAGAGTCCCATATTTCTCTCAAGTGCCTTGAATTAATGTAGATTTTGTAATTTGTATTTTTTTGGGGGGTTAGTTTATAGTGTACAGCTTAAAGGTGGAATCAGTGATTCTGGAGAACGCTTGTTGTCAAAATCACTTCTTGTCAAAATCTGTGAATATCTCCTCACCATCCGCTACCTGTCTGTAACCTGTGTGCACCTACATAATATCAGTCTTAATACACAGCCTAGGCTCTGTAAACTGGAAAGTTGCTAGCTATGGTCGGCCTCTTTGTTTACATGCCCTTTGTTTACAGAGCCTAGGCTGTGTATTATCACCGGACATTTATTTCACACAGTACGGACAGGTAGCGGAATGGAGGAAATATTCACTGATTTTGACAGACAGAAAAGTGATTTTGACAACTAACATTACCGAGATTTGCGGACTCCACCTTTAATTGAACAAGCTCACACGGCCAATTGAATGTGCTATAGTTCCGCGAATGTACATGTTAAAAAATATGGCTCTGTTTTCCTTTGGATAACATATCCTGGTAAAAGCATGCACAGTTGCAGCACGCAGAGACCAATTAGACTTTTCTAGCAGCATAATGAATATAACGATATATCTCTTGATTCGACAAACATGTATGTACATATTTTCTTTGCATATCCGTTCCTAATGGGCGCAGACATGAACAAATATAATGTAGTTAAAGGGAGCAACTTGTTTTGGCTGAACCAGTATGTCTGCATCTGTATTCACTAAGCCTTCAAGCTAATGTTAAATATATTATCTATTCCACAGTATTTTTTCCACAAGCGAAAACTATATTTTTTTTCTTATCAAAGAACTTCATCAAAGTTACGAGGCCAGGGAGCCTCTGTTTGATATAGTCTGCGACGGAGTCACCAGTGATATTAATTGACTGTTTGAATTCTAGAGAGAGAGAGAGAGAGGGAGAGAGATAAAGAGAGATGGGGAGAGGGAGGGAGAGAGACAAGGGGGGTAGATAGATAGAGAGAGAGAGAGATGGGGAAAGAGAGAGAGAGAGAGATGTTTCACTTAAAACTTAATGACGAAGAGATTCCCTGTTCTACAGATCATCTTAGTTTGTTTATCTGAATAAAAGCACACACACTGGAAACAGGCCCTGGAGCAGCACATACTGTAGCGGTTCATTTCACTTAGGGAATTCATCTAAACACTCTTATGCAAAAAACAACTTCATTGAGTAAGTGGGGATTTTCTGTGTATCTACTTAGAGGATTCTTTTTATTTTTTATTTGTTTTTAAATGTTTAGGGCTTCCGTTCGTGATTTCTCCTTTTCATTTTGTTATGTTATAGATTGACACAATGCAAATACAAATCTATGCAACAAAAACACATACTTAATGCAAAGACAACATTATAGGATATGTACATGTGATTAAACCAAAGAGGAAACAAATCATGAGAAGAATTAATACAACTATAATGAATAGCACTGCTCACAGACAAAAAAGTCATACAAACACAACTTGCTTCCCTTTTCCCTTTAGTTGTGTGTTTGACAAAATCATCATGCCTTCTCTTAATGGTAAATTCACTCGTGGGTTTTAAATCCGAATGCACATATCATACAACATGACTGAATGTATGTGGACCAAACTTTACGGGCATGAATGGAACCTGGTTGCACATATCTGCCCACATTCAGGCATTCACATTTTCGGTTGACAATGAGGCCTGGCTTCACAGCTGTCATTGAACTTCATCTTAAAGCTGCATAAATATTAGTCATGGAGTCAAAACACATTGCTGCCCTTTCAACAATTGTTACTGCAATTATACATTTGAGTTTACACAATTCTTTGAAATCGTGAATCATACTACGTGACTGAATGTATATGGTATGTGCTACACAGCCATATTTGATAGTTGAACTGTTCAGTCCAAACTTTAAGGGTATGTATGAATGGGTGGGCAGCTGTCATTCAATTGTTATCTTAAAGCTGTATACATATTTCTCATGGAGTTCAATAAAAAGTGTCAAGAGTGTCAAGTGTCGACATTTTTACATAGAAAACTGCGAAAACCTATTTCTTTAGGGACCTGGATTTGTGCGCACCACACACACACACACACACACACACACACACACACACACACACACACACACACACACACACACACACACACACACTTTCATGTTGTAAAAAGGAAAAAGGCCTTCAACAGAAAGTTCCCTCAAAGTTGGAGGTAAACCTATTGACGCAGATATAAAGTGGTGTTGTGTAACTTTAAAATGTTCCCTCCTTGAGACTGAGGTTAGACGTGGGAAAAAGTATAAAATATATAATATTTTAACCACAGTTTTGAATTTGCCTAGCTAGATACTTTGCTCTGTAAAAGCAAAGCAAGTTTATTATGTAGCACAATTCAGACATAAGGCCACTTAAAGTGCTTTCCAGGGGCAAGATTAAAATACATCAAGAATAAAGTATGTACAGACTAGGGCTATTGTATTTTATCATCTTACATTTGTCAATGGGGAAATGGCATGAAATGATAGTTAGTTTTGAAACGTAGGTTCTATTGAGTTACATTGTGATGCATTCGAGGTCTGTTCAGTAAAAAGTATTGTTTGGCGAAGGTAACTTCATCGTGATGAGTTCAATGTCATCTTGTATAATGTAGTGTTATGCCTATTGTTGCAAACTGAAACGAATAGGCTACATTGGAAGTAGAAATCGGTATTACTCGACGTTAATACCGTTCAATGGAATATAATTTGGGATAGGTTTAAGGGGATAGATATTAGTGAATACAGCGCGTACCATATTGGCTCCGGCTTTCGCTGTAGTGGTCGTTGGTTCTAATCCGACCTGTGGACCTTTACTGCAGGTCATCCCCCTCTCTCTCTCTCTCTCTCTCTCTCTCTCTCTCTCTCTCTCTCTCTCTCTGTCTCCCCATTTCAACTCTGTACTGTCAAATAAAGCTTGAAAAATGCCCCCAAAAAAAAAATAGTAAAAAGTAACTTTAAAAAAACAACACTTTGAAATATAGAAGACAAAATGTTGTTTTTTTTTAAGTATTTTTTAACTTTTTTTTTGCATTTTCAAGCTTTATTAGATACAGAGTTGAAATGAGGACCTTTGTTTTTTTTTTGTTTTTTTCAAGCCCTTATTCTTTCACCAAATCACCTTTGCTTCTATATGTCCCCCTGTTATCCAGGTCCAGGAGCCCCAGACAGACAGACAGCTGATTGAAACATCTCCAGTCCTCCAGAAGCTCACCAGCTTTGAAGACTCTATCGGGGTTTTGTTCACTCACGTGCGTCTACTCGCCCGAGCCTTCACCTTGAGAACTGTAGGCTTCAACCACCTCACCCTGTAAGTACCGCCATGTTTCTTTGTTTATATGTTTTTTTGTGTGTTGATTATGGAATTAAAGGAATACTTCACCCATACGGAACCGGCGTTCTATCATTATACAATCGCTACTATAATATAATTAATTAAGTTTTCCTTCCCTCAGTCTTTCCTCAGTCTTCCCTTGGCCCAGATGTCCTGTTAATCCTAACCCTACATGTTTACTTGTGTGATGTCACACTAGTAAAATGTAAGGTTAGACAGTGAGACCATAAAACACTATTTCTGCCTTTTCTCAGGCTAGGATGTACCGATTTAAAAAAAAATGTGCACATGTATACTACATAGGATCTCAGAGGTCAATACACCTTCATATTCCCACCGGTGAAGTAGGCCTTTAACAACCAATTAAAATGCATGGTGAGTTTCTAGTTGGCGACATGTAATTTGAAAGATGCTGCAGAACTGTCTAAACCAAACTGTGTCTGCTGTTGTTTCCCTTAAGAGGTGACGAGGCATTATAGTGTTTAGTGAGATTTTGGGAGTTTTGTCATACGCCGAGAATTTAAAGTCGTTGTATGTGTTGTGAATGTGAATTTAGAACACATATACTATACATAATACTACAGTGTGTCCTATTATGTTCAGTTCATACAACTGTGTGTGTGTGTGTGTGTGTGTGTGTGTGTGTGTGTGTGTGTGTGTGTGTGTGTGTGTGTGTGTGTGTGTGTGTGTGTGTGTGTGTGTGTGTGTGTGTGTGTGTGTGTGTGTGTGTGTGTGTGTGTGTGTGTGTGTGTGTGTGTGTGCGTGCGTGCGTGCGTGCGCGCGCGCGCGCGCGTGTGAGAGATGTTCTCTTTTGCACTCAGCTCCCACTGACACTTGTTCAGTAGCTTAGAAAAGTTACAAACTTCCACTGAAAAAAAATCTCTCTTCGATATTGATTGTCGGAAAGGGAGAGCTGTTCTGTCTCCTTATAACAAACGTAGCGATTGTGTATGGCCACGCTGTAACCTTGCTAGTTCCTTGATAGCATGAATGTAAGTTTAAAAAAAAAAGAGATTGCTATTTTCATATACGGAAATGGATTCAGTAATGACACTGTTCGCTCCAATTTGAAGTGTTTCCGAGTGTTAGTGTGAGGTGTGGGCGGATTTTGCAATGGGGAAAGTTTAACTCACTTCTTAGCTTCTACAACACAACACACTAGTTGGTTTTGACAACTAAAGTAAATTAGCCTTGGCAGCTACACCTGTGTGATGCCTTATTGGCAGGCTGCACTCTGTAATTGCTTGCTTTGGTTTTGCTACAAGGACATTGCTCTTGTGTGTGTGTGGGGGGGGGGGTGGAGGGGGTGTGAGTGTGTGTGTGTGGGTTTGCGTGCGGGTGTGGGTGGGTGGCTATGTGTGTGGGTTTGCGTGCATGTATGTGCAGGCCGTGTGTGGGTATATTTGCGTGCTTGTGTTTGTGTGTTTGTTTGTGCGATTGCTTGTGTGTGTGTGTGTATGTATGTGTGTGTGTGTGTGTGTGTGTGTGTGTGTGTGTGTGCCTTTTTGCACGAGTGTGTGTGTGTGTAGGTATGTGTCTCTGCGTTTGTGTGTGTGTATTTGTATGAGTGTGTGCGCGTGTACGTGTCTCTGTGTGTGTGTGTGTGTGTGTGTGTCATGTACCTGCATTCACACATACACCACACTACTGCTGTATGATCTAATCCATCACTTAGATGTCACCCCTCTCACCCACTCATGGTCAGGGAAGTTGATTAGGGGTCCAGAGAGTTTCTCTCCCTCTGAGCTTTGTACTTTGAGGACTTTCCAACTCAAGGTTGATACCAATGCCATTTCCTAGCTCTTTGGCAGTCCCTGTATGTAAAGCAGACATGTAAAGGTACACTGTGTAGCTTTTAGTGTGTCAGAGAAGTGAACATTTTCTAAGGTATATTCTCATAACTGAATTAAAAAATATTTACTCACAGGAAAATGTGATCCCTGGAACGCTGTTTGAAGTTAGAACGCTTCCTGAAAAGTTTCACTGTTGTTGTTTACAGCAGCAGGACCCACAGTTTGGTTATATTCTATATATATATTCTAGTCTTACGTTGGGTCCCAGTTTCCTCAAAATAGTTTTGATTTATGATGATAGAAGCATTCAATACTAGGAATTACATGTGGAGTAAATATATTTTGTAAACTACTTACATGCTCTGCAAATGTAAACAAACCCCACTCATCTAAAACTGCATAGTGCACCTTTAAGTTAACCTAATGCATTTTTGCATCAATGAATTACATCATTATTTTGTCTTCCTACAGCCAAACAAAATAACTCAAATATATACATATATTTTTTTTCAGGCTAATTTATGTTCAGTAGCTCATTAGTGGCCAAAGACATGGTTGACCTAAATACAGCCGACTGACTTGAACATTCTAGAACCGAGCTATGGCTGTCACGACGACCAGAGGTTACCATAAAGTAGGCCATGCTGCCGTGATGAGGAAGAGAAAGAACAAGGTCACAGACAGTATAAGGTAGACAGCAGACAGGGAAGACGGTGCACCATATTTATTTGGCCTTTTTGGTCTTTTCTTTTGCTGTATGTCGGAATAGAAGACAATTTGACCTAGAAGTGCCCCACATAAAAAATAAGTAAAATAAAAAGTGTTTCATTTTAACCCTTAGACGCACGCAAAGGTGTATTTGAACCTCTTTTAACTGATTTATAATAATTAATTGAGTTTATTGTTCATTAAAAATGCATAAAGAAAATGTATGTAAACACACCACCACACATTCCAGAACTGGCAGAAGTGATAATTGCGTCGGATTACTTTTGTGTGACTTTATAATATATATTTTTTAAAAAATATTTTTTGGCATTTTCAAGCTTTATTAGATAGTTGAGTTGAGCGGGGGCGACAGAGAGAGAGGGGGGGATGACCTGCAGTAAAGGTCCACGGGTCAGATTTGAACCCGCGACAACTGCAACGAAGGCCGGAGCCAACATGTTCTACACGCTCTATACACTACGCCACCGGAGCACCCCGATATAATATAATTTTAAATGAAAATGTTGAATAGTCAACCCTCTAAGGGGGGAAATAAGCTAATGAATAATTTTGATGACTCTTTCATTAAATATTTTAAGGACAAAGGCAGGATACTCATCACAGCATCATTCAAGAGAAGCGTATAGTTGAAAAATGTGAAAATACTAATTCACCGTGTAGAGAAAAGTACGAGTGTTAAACTCAAGTATTCCATTAAATAACTTGTCTGTAAAGATCTGATATCAGTCATTCCGTCAATGTAAAGTCAAGGCTGCTGCGAAAACACACTTTGGTCATTTATTATCGAGTGCGTGGCATTGTGCTAACACACACACACACGCACACACACATACACAAACGAGACCCTGGGATTGCATTATATTGAAGTTCCTTTTTAAATGTTTAGTACAGATAAAATGTGTTCTAGAAAGCATGATTTTCTTTGTTTTTCCACTGAATGGTTGATCTTCAATGTCACAGTTCCACTTATCCCCACGGTAACACCTTGAAGAAAGTACAGTAACATTTTACACATTTGAACCTTAAGCCAGGAACACACCACACTGGCCGCCTGCGGCGGTTGGCCGCGTGAACGCAGGAGGCTCGCCGCTTGATCATATTGGTCCATATAGTCCTGACGCCGACGCCGAGATCAGACCCGTCACACTTACGGTGCAACAACAACATGGTCCAGCTGTGCCAAAAAATACAGATGTAGGTTCACTGTGTACAGCGGCAGTCATGTCACAAATATCATTAAAACAGCATGAAGACGCACCCCAATCGCAAATACGTACATTACACATTAACAGCAATTCAGCAACATACTAAACACATTAACAACAGCAGTGTGTGCTCAGCTGCAAAAATAAAGGCAGACATCAGCCTACCTGAAAGTGAAAGTGTGCCGGGTCTAGCGGAGGTCAACACCGGTGCTTCGCTGTACTATATTGGAATTCCACACGGACACTGCCGTCAACTTTGGGTTCATATTATCCTCAGGAACAGCACACAGCTGGGTGAGTTTCACTATGCTAACCGGCGCTACCATGGCTAAAGTACAACAAACAGCTAAACAGATGCAAAATACACATATTTGTAGAATGTATTGGAAGCCCAATGTCCTCACTCCACACGCCCACCTCGTCTTGCAGACCACCGGGCAATCTCAACGCTGACTGGCTGTGGAGGCGCGGCGCCGCAGAAAAAAATTTAAATTTTTCTTTTGCCGTGTTTGCTGCACAAGCCTTCGATTCACGCTCCTTCGATGACGCAATTTCTACGCGCCGCAAATGGCCGCGCTCCCAATTCACGCCCGGCCGCTGGACGCCGATTATTGGGTGGACGCGCGGCCACGTGCTAGTACATTGACTTTGTATGTAATCTCGCCGCGCGGCCAGTGCGGTGTGTTCGCAGCTTTACACAATCATTCATGTATAAAACACAAAACATTGTTTCCTTAAAGCTGGGGTATATGATTTCTGATTGGTCAAAGTTAACATGAGCTGTACACTTTGACCAATCAGAGGGAGGCTCCGATTCTCTAATCTTATTGGCTGTTGGAACTATTCATTCACTTTGGCACGACTTTGTTGGTGTAGAGTGTGTCAGGGAGGGACCATAGGGGAGGGACCAAAGAGAACAAGTGGAGCAGTTGAGGTATTTGGATTCGAATATCTATCTCAACTGCCATTTTCTCCCCAAATCCTCCACCCCATCTTTAAGAATATATAGAGGCAAAAAGGACCTTGAAAATTGGAGTGCTCCTGTAATATCAAGCTATATATTTGAACCTTACACAAGCATGCACATATGAAACACGAAACAGTATTTCCTTAAGAAGATACAGAGGCAGAAATGACCTTCACAATTGGAGTGCTCCTGTATTTTCGGAGCGGGCTAGCCTCTTCAGAAGGGGGCTGTTAAAGGTATTTTAGATCAAAGTCAGGAGTATATAAAGACCCATAGCTACACACTTTAGTCCAATTTCCCCCCTCCTAACTGGAGCATTGTGCCTGTGTGTTGAAGTGAATAGGAGATGGCTCCTTTGTGACTCTGCACACAGTAACCGATTCCCCTATCTCTACCTGTCACCCTCTACTCAGCGCTCTCACTATGCCGAGTATTGGACATGGGATTGTGTGGTATAACCTATAATTCCCTGCTATTTAGTATGGTGGAAAAAAAAAGATTTAAGATGTCCCAAATTCTCCAATACATGTGGTCAGATGCAGCATGCTGAAAAATACCCAGGTGCCCTTACTACATCCGGTCTGGATTTTTTTAGTGTGGACATGTGCACCGGAAGTTTGACTCAAGTTCTGATGATACATTTGCTGCGTTCCAATTCCCGTACTTCCCTGCTATTTAGGATGGTGGAAAAAAAGATTTAGGATGTCCCAATACGTGAAGTCCTACTACATCCGGTGGGGATTTTTAGTGTTGAAACCAGTAGCTTTTTGGTGAATTGACCCACAATCTACTGCTTTTGAAGTGACGTCACATCGATGGAGCCTCTGTGTGAAATCAACCAGCGATGCGATGTATATATAAGCAAGAAACAAGTGCAAGGCGGGATGTTATTATGAAATAAATAAGTAAAAGTGCATCCCAATTGTATGCCTATACTGCATGCTAACTACATACTTTTTTTATGATCAGATGTAGTATGTAGAATATCAAAAAAGAAAGTGTATGCGATTTGGAACACAGGGTAAGTGTGTGTTCCAATACCCATACGTCCATACTACTTATTAATAGGCCATTAAAAAAGATTAAGAATGTCCTGGTATCTGCATGTCAACATCAGTTTGCCAAACATAACCTAGAACAAAAAGCAATAATACAAGCAAGAGACAAGTTCAAGGTGCGATGTTATGATGGAATAAATAAGTAAAAGTACATCCCAATTGTATGTCTATACTGCATGCTAACTAGATACTTTTTTATGATCAGATGTAGTATGTAGAATAGTAAATAAAGAAAGAGTATGCCATTTGGAACGCAGGCTATTCCGCCTAGAACACATGTTTGCTGGCATATACAGCCGCGGAAAAAATGAAGAGTCTGGATTTTTCTTCAATCTTCATCTCTACATTACTTCATGGAAATGCTCTTAATGACAATATTGTTATTGTGAATGTGGTAAAAATGTTGTCAGTAGTTTATAAAATAAAACCAAAATGTTCATTCTACTCAAACATATGCCTATAAATAGTAAAACAAGAGACACTGAACATTTGGAGTGTGTGTGTGTGTGTGTGTGTATATGTGTATATATATATATATATATATATATATATATATTTAATTTCATAACCGCGCTCTCATCCCGTATGCATGATGGAATTCTGAGACAGATTCTGCTGCAGACCTGTTGACACGTGTTCACATGTTCAGCGCTCAAGAGCAAGATGTACTGGGAGCTCTGTCAGCCTTCCCAACGGCCTCAATTTCACACACACACACACACACAGGCTCATAGAACACATTCGCGGACAGACACAGACACACACAGATAGACACACACACACATGCACAGACAGAGAAACGCACACACAGGCTCATGCGCAGACACATATACACTTACAGGCACAGAAACACACACACACACACACAGGCTCATACACACATAGCCTCATACACACACACACACACACACACACACACTCACACACACACACACACACACACTCGGACAGACAGAGACACACACAGGCACACACAGGCTCACCCATACACACACACACACACACACACACCCTTCAAGCTCTCACGTGTCATGGCGGATCCGTTTCATTAAGTAGCTCTGTGATTATTTTTAATGCGGATGTACGTCGGGCGGTGTGTCCCTTCCCTCCTAATGAAGCTAGGCTCTGACATATAAAAAGTAGCTTTTCACGTTTTTGCTTCCAATGTGACCCTGCATTAACTGCTCTAGCTATCATGGCTATATACAGTATATTTTAATATCTAGCAAATTCATTTCCCTTCATGTTGCTTGTAATAAACGTTTACATATTGAAATGGGAATCGGGAAACCAGCCAAACCTTCACATCAAATAAAACTACACTTGGATTAGTGCCTGGACGTCTATTTGATAATTAGACACATTCATAACGTCTTTCAGTTAGCTTATATACATTAATGCTCAAATTACATCACATTACATTACATCTCATATAGCAGACACTTTTATCCAAAGCGACTTACAACTGGAGCACGCATTCATACACCGATAGCAGCAGCAGCTACCACACGGGGTGCACGCTAACTACCGGGAGCAATTTAGGGTTCAGTGCCTCTTTGCTCAGGGACACTTGGACATGTGGCGGGGAGAAGGGGGATCGAACCACCGACCCTGCAGTTGAGGGTCGACCACCCTACCCACTGAGCTACATCCCTCCCCCAATGAAAACAAAGCCGGTGTTATTACACAGCCTAGGGTCAATTAGTATGTAGATAAAGGGTATGTAAAAAAAACTAAAAACGAGTTAACACACAGGTGGCCGATTGAGATATCTACTGATTTTGACAAAAAGCTTTTTTTTTTTTTTTTTTTTTTTTTTTGGCATTTTCAAGCTTTATTAGACAGTACAGAGTTGAAATGGGGAGACAGAGAGAGAGGGGGGATGACCTGCAGTAAAGGTCTGCGGGTCGGATTTGAACCCGCGACCACTGCAACGAAGGCGGGAGCCAATATGGTACCGGAGCACCCGACAAAAAGTGGTTTTGACAAGTATTCTCCACAATCACTAACTTTGACCTTTTCTGTCTCTTTGAAGCGCTTCCTTCACACATTCTACCTCTGAAGTAGAATGCCCTCTGCATCTTTCTCTCTCATCTTTAGACTGTGAAGTATTCATACCTATAGATGTACATACTGTAGGCTATGCTGTATGGTTAACTGTATACGTCTTACTGCTTGGAAAGATCTCACTTACGCCCACATACACACTCTCTCTTTTTCTCTCTCTCTCTCTGCTCTCTCTCACACACATACTCACTCACCCTCTCACACACACTTGCTCACACAGTCACTCATTCACTCACTCTCTCTTTCTTTCTTTCGCTCTCTCTCACGCACACACACACACTCTCACTCACTCACTCACTCACTCACTCACTCACTTTCTTTTTGACCCCTTTTCCTTCCTTGCCACATCCTTTTTGTAAACTTGTGTGAGTTTATTTTGATGTGTGTGTGTGTGTGTGTGTGTGTGTGTGTGTGTGTGTGTGTGTGTGTGTGTGTGTGTGTGTGTGTGTGTGTGTGTGTGTGTGTGTGTGTGTGTGTGTGTGTGTGTGTGTGTGTGTGTGTGTGTGTTTTCTTTAAATGCTTAATTCTCAGTCCCCATGTCTTCTGTCTTGTCCAGGGGTCATAACCAGCGTATGGAGTTCCTTGGAGACTCCATCATGCAGCTGGTGGCTACAGAATACCTCTTCATCCACTTCCCTGACCACCACGAGGGACATTTAACAGTAAGATACACTCAGATATAATTCCTATTCGCACACACTTATCACAGGCATACAGACAAAAAACATTTTGCACTTTTTTTGTATTTATTATCTATTCTAGTCTTTGGGCGTCTGCTGTTCCAACCACACCTCTTAGTGTGTGTGTGCGTGTGTGCTTGTGCCCCTGTGTGTGTGCCCCTGTTTGTGTGTCTGTGCCCTTGTGTGTGTGTGTATGTCTACCCCTGTGTGTGTCTCTGCCCCTGTGTGTGTGTGTGTGTGTGTGTGTGTGTGTGTGTGTGTGTGTGTGTGTGTGAAAGACTGCTGCAGTCCAGACGGAATTGAACCATTCCGACAACTGAATAGGACCGTTAGCAGTTAGATATGTTTTGATGGATATTTCTTATAAATGGAAAAGCGGTGACGTCATTTCTTAAAAAGGTTCCCGGTAGCTTTTTGGTTAAGAGCAATGGCTATGCCCAGGAGTCAAGAGACATGGGGTACATCTGAAATGGATTTCAAATTGGGGGTGGAAAAAAAAGTGCTCATTCAAACTGTGTGTGTGTGTGTGTCATTCAACCTGTGTGTGTGTGTCTGTCTGTTTGTCTGTCTGTCTGTCTGTGTGTCATTTAACTGTGTGTGTGTGTGCGTGCTAAAGGAGGGCACATCACAGCGAGACAGATACAAACAGTCATATTTCATTCCATTTGCTCTATTTTGCGTCTCGCAGCTATATTTAAACATGTTTGTGTTCTTCCTTTTAAAAGACGTAAATGCACCTCCTCATCCTCCGCCCAATCGCTCACACACACACACACACACACACACACACACACACACATATTTCCCCGGTCGCTCTAACATGCTGTCATCCGCTCACAATCTAATATTTAACAGCGCAGCGACATTTGCAATCTCCCTGAAACGTTTACTCTGCATTACTCATCGCGCTGTCTTTGATGTATTATTCCATGTGGAGTTTATTTTGATGTTGTTTTTTGTTGTGTTGTTGTGTACTTCTGTAGGTTTCCGTGTAAGCGTGTGTTGTTTTTCTAGGGCGATGTGAGTGCGTTTTTATATGACAGGTGCATATATGAACACGCGATGACTTTGTAATAGCACGGAATTTTAAAAAACGTACATAAGAGCAATCTCAAACCTTCTAAAAAGTATGTTTATTCTCTATGAATTTGAATTTTTAATTTTTTATTTATTTTTTATTTCAGACACATCAAAAACAATACAAAACTAAATGAAAAGCATAACAATACAATAAACAAAATGCATGTTTAAATGACTCCTGAAAAAGAAAAAAAATTACATATATTGATATGATATGCCTGAAAAGGAGCAGGAAGAAGTATACACTTATTTAATCCTACCCCTTTTCCATAGTAAAAAAAAATAAAAATATTTATTATATTCGCTTCTTGTATTCCATATAATCTCTATACAATCTATCTATACAATTGGCGATACTATATTTGACATTTACGATCTATACATACATACAACTTAATATACTATGATTTGTTATACATTATATATTTATACAATGCATATGTCTATATTTATATACAATCAATATTTATATACATGCATTTCACTAGTGTCAATGTGTGTACAAAAAGTTATTATTTTCTTTTTACATTTTGGGATCATACAAGTCTTATTCTATCCATCTATCTATCTATCTATCTATCTATCTATCTATCTATCTATCTATCCATCTATCCATCTATCCATCTATCCATCTATCCATCTATCCATCTATCCATCTATCTATCTATCTATCTATCTATCTATCTATCTATCTATCTACCTATCCCTCCCTCCCTCTTCCCTCCTCCCCCCCCCCTCTCTCTCTCTCTCTCTTTCTTTCATCCACACAGCTCCTGCGCAGTTCGCTGGTGAACAACAGGACTCAGGCCAAAGTAGCAGAGGAGCTCGGCATGCAGGACTTTGCCATCACCAACGACAAGACCAAACGACCAGTGGCTCTACGCACCAAGACACTCGCTGACTTATTGGAGTGTACGTGAGAAGTTACTTGATTATTTAGCACAAATATACAGCTCAGGAAAAAATGAAGAGACCACTCCAAATGTTCAGTGTCTCTCGTTTTACTATTTATAGGCATATGTGTGAGTAGAATGACATTTTTTTGGTTTTATAATACAAACTACTGGCAACATTTCTACCAAATTCCAATAAATGTGTTGTCATTAAGAGCATGTTCAATAAGTAATGTAGAGATGAAGATGAAAGAACAATCCAGACTGGTTTCTTCATTTTGTCCGGAGCTGTGGACCATTAAAGGAAAAATGTTCACTAAAAATCTATCTAATAAAGCGGAAAACGGCCCAAAGTAATCTTAGAAAAAAAATATAGAATACACTTTTTTTTTCTCTCTTTTTCTTCTTGTATGGCTCTCTTGGAATGTACATGAGGAGTTATATGGTTATTTAGCATAAATACTGACCTTTAAAATAAATATTTTCTCTTAAAGGTGCAGTGTGTAATATGACATCATCAAGGAAGTTCTACAAAGTTCTTCAAAGTTCTAGAATGCAACACTCCCTGGGTAACCCCAACCCTTTTGAATAATAACAGAAGCTACAGTGGCCTTCAAGGACAAGAACAATTCTAAATTTTAAACAATGCACCTGATGACATTCCAACTATGACACTTTCAAGATGGCGGCACTAGGCCTTGGTCCAAAATATGCAGAAATATGGACATATGAGACCCTTTCAAAGGGAAAAAATAATAATTAAAACAAAATTTCAGCTATTATGCACTAAATTAAATGTACTTATGGATATTATAATTACTTTCTACAAAATCTGCTAGGAAATAAAACCCCAAATTCTACACACTGCAGCTTTAAAATCTGTCAAATAAAGCGAAAAACGTCACAAAACTATTCTTAAAAAAATAGAATACACTTATTTTCCTTTTTTTTCTTTCTCTTTCATCTTGAATAGCTCTCCAGAATGCTCAGCCTGAGATGGCAGCATTAAGTGCCATTATTGATTCCTTTGTTCCCTCTGTGTGGTTGTGTCAAACACAGTCACTTCTCAGCTGCAGACACTTGAAGATACTCACGGCCTCCCACATGCTCAGGACGACTGGAGTAGCTACAGATGATCATATTGCTTTGTACTTGTTCTGGGATTCCACCAACTACAGCTGCTACAATATCCCAATATATATATATATATATATATATATATATATATATATATATATGGGGGGGGGGGGGGGGGGAGAGAGAGAGAGAGAGAGAGAGAGAGAGAGAGAGAGAGAGAGAGAGAGGAGAGAGAGAGAGAGAGGAGAAAATCTAACAAAAATAGCTGATTGCAATTTATTTTCAGTGAACTTCTATGACGTATACAAAGGGAAGGATCAGCTTCTACATTGGTCCAGCTATGATGGAGACTTCTGGTTTAAATTTTGAGTTTTATTCAGTTTCTTTCTGGCTCTGATATAAATGCATAAAGACTCCAAAATTAAACTAGTAGTGTAAATTCCTATCGCTTTAATGCGTGCATAGATCTTTCTATGTCCTTGATTTCAAAACTGAAATGAAAAGTAAGTCAAAGTCCAAAATAATATAGACGGATAATGTGGTGACTACTCCACATATACAGTGAAACATGTCAAACGACGAGTAGAGAGAACCAGGCTGTATAGTGAAGGTCTTATTGGGCTTGAGCTCATACTAACATAAACGTTAAAGGAATACTTCACCCATACGGAACCAGCGTTCTATCATTATAAAATAACTATTATAATATAATGAATGAGGTTTTTCTTCCCTCAGTCTTTCCTCAGTCTTCCCTTGGCCCAGCTGTCCTGTTAATCCTAACCCTTACTGTGATGTCACAAGAAGGAAACTGTAGGGTTTGACAGTGAGACCATAAAACACTCTTTCTGCCTTTTCTCAGGCTAGGATGATGATGATCCGATTTAAATTTTCTTTGCACATTTATACTAAATAGGATCTCCGAGTTCAATACACCTTCATATTCCAACCGGTGAAGTAGGCCTTTAAATAGCCTTAACTTATATAACGCTTTTACCTGTTTTTTCACAGACCCAAAGCATACACCCTTTAGCATTCCTCTATCTGCCAAAAGAGGCAGCTGGCAGCAACTGTAGTCCTAAAAAAGAAAAAGAAAAAAAAAAAAACTTGAAAAATCAAATAGCTCTCAGTCATGCGTTCCAGGTCAGCCCCCTTAATATAATTTGCCTTTCAAATCATCTCTGTCTGTTGTGGTCGGGCCAGAGAGTTGATGACACAGTGGAAAAGGGGGACGTGGGTCAGGGATGGGAAAATGAACATAGGGCTATTTTTCCTGCATATGAAGAAGAGCCTTGCCCTCAAGCTACTGTTGGCCCACTGAAATATTTTTATTATCTATTATATCTCGCCTCCTCATGTCCCACTGTCTTAGTCACTGAGATGAGTGAATGCACTGGCGAAAAAACACTACCCCAGTATCCACGTCTCGCATTTAAAGCTGTAGTGTGTAGCTTTTTTTCCTATAAAGGAATTTCAAAGTTACATTTGAGCCATCGCCAAACGAGGCGACACAAAGTTGATCAAGCCTATTATCAGCTCCACAAAACTCTCTCTGTATTTCTCAGTATGGCAGCGTTTACAAACCGGTGTCACCCTGCCGACACTGGCGCAGGAGCTCGAAAAAATCCCCAAGAAGTGCCCAAGAAATGTATCAGTTGTTGATTCTACTGCTAAGAAAAAAAACCTGGACGTACAGCAGAAGGCATAAAATCCATGTGCCATCACTGAAGGCTTTACCTCATGTAGATGCACCGACAGTGTTGTTGTAATTACTCAGAATTCCTCATGGGGGGGGCGACATAAGTTACGCACTATAGCTTTAATAACTTTTCCAGTTCATTTAGACCTCCACTTCCTCTCAATTCAACTCCACATTCACTTTTACCTCATATATATTACATGGATATGTATGTGAACTGCGTGTGGCCTTATGCAATATCAGTTTATCGTTTGAAGTTAAGAGGTAGGGAACTTCAGGGCCGTCTTTTCTTGTTCCAATTATTCACATCTACATGTTGTCACGTGCTGTGATG
>CM049415.1:4632500-4682500 GCA_026929865.2 Hyperoplus lanceolatus
AGTGGCCTTCAAGGACAAGAACAATTCTAATTTCTAAACAATGCACCTGATGACATTCCAACTATAAAACTTTCAAGATGGCGGCCACTGGCCTTGGTCCAAGATATGCAGAAATATGGACATATATGAGACCCTTTCTAAGGGAAAATTTAAATAATTCTAAAAAAAAAATCAGCTATTATGCACTAAATTAAATGTACTTATGGATATTATAATTACTTTCTACAAAATCTGGTAGGAAATAAAACCCAAAATTCTACACACTGCAGGTTTAAAGGAATACTTCACGATACGGAACCGGCGTTCTATCATTATAAAATCGCTATTATAATATAATGAATGAGGTTTTCCTTTCCTCAGTCTTCCCTTGGCCCAGCTGTCCTGTTAATCCTAACCCTACATGTTACCATGTGTGATATCACACATGGTAACAACATGTAGGTTAGACAGTGTGACCATAAAACACTAATTCTGCCTTTTCTCAGGCTATAGGATGAACCGATTTCTAAAATGTTTGCACATTTATACCACATATCTCAGAGTTCAATACACCTTCATATTTCCACCGGTGAAAAAGGTATTTAGTTGTATCCAATTAAACCATCCATTTAAAGCCACATTAAGTTAACCAATGCAACTTTTTCTCTACTCACTTGATAACTGCTGTATTTCTCACATGCTGTCAACATGGTATTCAGCTTTGTTTTTATATTCTTTTATGTAAATTCTCATTTGTTTTTTAATTAGTGGAACTACTCCACAATCTGTCCAAGTCCTCGAGCAACTGCAAACATATAAACATATAAAACACTCCCTAGATATCAAATCAATCGCCACCTCCGTATAAACATCATATTCATTTTATATTCATAAACATATTTTATTGCCAAATCGTATTTATATTTATTTTTATTTTTTTTAAATTTGTATTGCCTAGTCGTATATTTTTTGTTAGTGTTTGAGATCTGTCGTCTTGCACAACCTAAACATGTACACACACACACACACACACACACACACACACACACACACACACACACACACACACACACACACACACACACACACACGTGTCCGCTGCACATGGAAAGCTTTAAAAAAACAACTCTTCAAATCCCTCTTCTTTAGCGTGGCGGTGAGATGGGCTCACTCAGGTGTCATCGGCCGAACAATACACATCCAGAGGAAATGAGAAACGGCAAAAACATAATGTCTACAGGACTGTGTGTGTGTGTGTGTGTGTGTGTGTGTGTGTGTGTGTGTGTGTGTGTGTGTGTGTGTGTGTGTGTGTGTGTGTGTGTGTGTGTGTGTGTGTGTGTGTGTGTGTGTGTGTGTGTGTGTGTGTGTGTGTGTGTGTGCGTGCGCGTGCGTGCG
The DNA here is from genome assembly GCA_026929865.2 of Hyperoplus lanceolatus. Lineage (NCBI taxonomy): Eukaryota > Metazoa > Chordata > Actinopteri > Uranoscopiformes > Ammodytidae > Hyperoplus > Hyperoplus lanceolatus. Next base: position 4,633,875 of record CM049415.1, read on the forward strand.
TAGCATTGGTCCCTGAACATTGTGAATAGCCCGTCTCAAAGGTCTCTGTTGTTGTGATAAGTAAACACGCCCCCGAACACAGGCGTTCTGGGTTGGACAGAAGGTCAAGGAGCAAGTGTCATTTGACAGTAAACAGCTTTTTGTCCAGAGCTGCCCATTGTTGAAGAGGTGTGTTTGTCACCATGGGAACTGACAAATACTGTTTTTTTTTTCTTTTATCGAGTGGGGAAAGAATGGGGTCAACTGGACGCACAAAGGGAAATGGGGATGGAGAATTATTATTATTTTATTTACAAAGATTTGATTTGATTTGAATTTATTTTGAACATGTAAAAGAAAAGAGAATTTATCATACAGAAAACATTGATGTTACAAAACACAATTATTAGATACATGAATGACAAACACGTGATAACTGTAACAAAGATCCCATATTGAATCAAGGAAGTCCTTGTATCTATTGAATGCCTTTTCAGCGCCTACTCAGTGTATTATTCCGTCTCCCTTTCTGTGAAGGCTTTGTGATTGACACAGCACAACTCACTGACTATATCTACAACACTCTCCTATGTTGAAAATTGGCTTAAAACGTTGCACACACAAACACACACACACACACACACATGCACGCCTCTTGTTCACAAGGACTTTAACTAATTTCAACATTTTACAACAAGTAGAATGGACATAACACCTACACAAAACAGACTTGTCCTCGCATATTTCTCCACAGCCTTGAGCGTAATTACTTTTTTGCTTTAGACCAGTGTCACGACCAAGAGCAGAGATATACTGAACACTTCCTTAACCTTCATAAGATGACCTGGCCCCTTGTGTGGTCAATAAGCTATAGAATCCTACACCTTTTTTTAAAATATATATCAGGGCTGTCAAAATGAACGCGTTAACGCAGGGTGATTCATTTCTGGAATTATCGGCGTTAATTTTTTTTTAACGCACTTAACGCATGTGCAGAATGATCCGCCCCGTGCATCCCATCGGCTCTGTACTACAGTCACTAACGTTGTGGCTGACCCAGGATCAGTAGCTGCGCGCAGCCAAACATAGCAGCACATTAGCCCGTGCCGTGTTTTAAAGTTTTAAACTGCTAGCGGCCACGTCTGTGTCGGGGGCATTGATAGCATATCAAATCAACTGCCGCGGGTGACAGTTGATGTCGGGAGCAACAGGAGGAGAAACATTGTCCGCTCTGTTCAGAGCCCGCGAGGACACAAACGTCTGCAGTCTTCAGAGGTCAAACGCACCCACACACACACACACACACACACACACGCATCACGCCCCCCCCCCACACACACACACACACACACACACACGCATGCACGCACCCCCCCCCCACACACACACACACACACACACACACACACACACCGCGGACTGTAATCAAGATGTATTCAAGAATGCACAACCTATAGATTCACCAAATATATGCCATTTTATAGCATATCCTATATTTGCCCAAAGACATAGTAAAGAGACAGACCAATTGAATTATGGTTTGGTAGGTAGGCCTATATAGTTTAGTTTGATTTAAATTTATGTTCAGTATTAAAACCATCATTTGGATTTCCTATTAATAAACATACTCATTTTAAATGTACATATCCACCTTCTGTCATTTATCTTTCCGTTCATACAACAATATACAGATAAAATTAGAATTTTTCGGGCATATTTCGAATGGTAAAATTAATCGTGATTAATCCACAAAGTCCTGTGATTAATCTGATTAAAATTTTTAATGGTTTGACAGCCCTAATATATATATATTTGTATAGCTTTTCATGCAGGCAGCAGTTATTACCGTCAATGCAACAAGACTTTCTAAAGGTGAGATATGTCAGGCAAAAATGCTTTTATCAAGCAGTGGTCAATTATGAGATGTTTTGCTGTTTTTCCTTCTACAACATGTCTTCTTTCATACTAGTGTAAAGGAAAGGTCCAAGATGTACATGTAGATGTTTATATCACTTGGAGTAATTAACATATAAGGTGTTAAAACATTTAGGATTTTAACTCTGGCTTCATGCAACATCTAGATGTTTTGCATATTGACTCATTATAAATTGGATATTGCCAAATTATTATTTTGCATGTAAAAAATCTCCCTTTTCCCCTGCAGTGTATTATGGGTCAGTCTTTACAAGTGTGAAGAGTAAGAAAAAACTGAGCGCGACATGGAGTGTGTCTGGCCCTTTAACAGATTCACACCTCAACCCCAACACCATCATTTCACTGTATATCTCGTCTGGGCCGGACACACCGGGGAGCAGATACACACAAACACACACACACACACACACACACACACACACACACACACACGCACACAAACACACACTTTCACATTGTGCAGAAAACGGCCTTAGTCAGTAAAGCCGCTGCATTCGGATTTTTTTTTTCAGCTTGTGATTTTTTCTTACAATATTTCTTTCATTTATGTAAATGTTTTTTTTTTAATGTTATTTAAAAAATAATAATATATATTTTTTTTCTTTTTACAATGTATTCTTTTAACTATTTTAATAATTTTTTACACTTTGAAATAAAAAATACTGTATTTTTTTTTTGGGGCATGTTTTGGTGTAATGGTCTAGTTAGGCAGTAGTGATCAGTCTATCATACAATCTGAAGCCTTTCCAGACCCTCTGCCAAGCTGTCTCTTCTCTCCTCTCACTCTGCCATCTGTGTGTGTGGCCTTGAAGTCCACATCTTCCACTAGAGCATCTCCTCCAAAAGATTTCCTTTTCATTCCGTCTCGTTTTTTTGTTATTTTTTACAGCGCGTAAATTCCAAGCAACACACACTCTCCTCTGTTGAGAATTGGCTTAAAACATTACACACACACACACACACACACACACACACGCACGCCCACATACACGCACACATCCAAACTCTCTCTTTCACACAGTCCTATTTGCTCCACACACGCTATACTTGCCTCTTCATTTGTTAGTGAGAATAGAGGGGCTGGCTGAATTATTGATAAAGTGTCATAAGTGACCACAGTGCATTAAAAATGGATCGCCCCTCCTGAAATAAGTAAATTGTCTGTGAATAATTCAAGGAGCCTCACAGCTTTGGGTCTGGGGATGTTTATGCTAATGTTAACATAATGCTAAACATCTCCCAAGTTCTATGTCGGCTGTCTTGTACACACACGTCCCCTAAGAAATGTGACAAAAGACTTGACAATTTGATTATTTATTTTATTTTTTCTCATTTAAAGGTGCACTGTGCAGTTTCAGAGGAGGGGGATTTGAATTTGTAGAGCCTGTAGTTCATTCACAAAACTACTTAGTATTTAAAATAGATCTAATGTAAATATTGTTTAGGTTATGTTTATCTTATTCTACTCTCTATATATATATAGTTTTTTCTTTTTTTCTATCGTTCCTATTCCACCGTGGGTCAGAGATAAACGCCATTTTGATTGTGATGTACGTGTTGCATATATCAGAACTGACAATAAAAAATGTTGACTTGACTTTGACTTGAACATGCATACTAACATGGAGTTCTTAGTATTGAAAAATTCTATAAAGATTAATTAAAAAAATATATACACTCATCAAAAATATAAACGCAACACTTTTGTTTTTGCTCCCATTTTTCATGAGATGGACTTAAAGATCTAAAATTCATTCCAGGTACACAATATTACCATTTCTCTCAAACATTGTTCACAAATCTGTCTACATGTCTACTGAAATGTGCAGTTTTGTCTCACAGCAAAATGCCACAGATGCCACAAGCATTGAGGGAGCGTGCAATTGGCATGCTGACAGCAGGAATGTCAACCAGATCTGTTGCTCGTGCATTGAATGTTCATTTCTCCACCATAAGCCGTCTCTTTTAGATCTTTAAGTCCATCTCATGAAAAATGGGAGCAAAAACAAAAGTGTTGCGTTTATATTTTTGTGGAGTGTATTTTGAGGCACCTGGAACCAAATGTAAGACTAAAATATGTTCGTAAACCAAACTGTGGGCCCTGCTGCTGTAAACAACAACAACAGTGAAACAGTAACTTCTCGGGAAGCTTTTCTAACTTCAAACAGTGTTCCAGGGATCCAATTTACCTGTGAGGAAAGTTTGTTTATTCAGTTATGAGACTATACCTTAGAAAATGTTTCACTTCTCTGACACACCCAAAGTTTAAATGAGCTGTGTGTGTGTGTGTGTGTGTGTGTGTGTGTGTGTGTGTGTGTGTGTGTGTGTGTGTGTGTGTGTGTGTGTGTGTGTGTGTGTGTGTGTGTGTGTGTGTGTGTGTGTGTGTGTGTGTGTGTGTGTGTGTGTGACTTGTGACTATTGTTTTGTCACGGTATATCTCTTGGTCCCTCTTCACTTTTTACCTTCTATTGCTTCCAAAATCCCTTGGCTCTGTCAAATACTAGTCATTCATTCCTTTCAATTTTTCCAATATGTCTTGTTTTCTTTCACACACACACGCACGCACACACACACACACACACACACACACACACACACACAGCACACACATCTTGGTATGTGTCGTGGGGAGTCAGGGAAAGCTTTTATAGTTGTCTATATGTTGCTCAGAAGGCTCCTGCGTGCTCTCACAGCACCATGCTGAATCAAAACACTTCCCCTCTACTCAAACCCCAATGCCTCAGATCAATTATATTTGTTCCAATTGAAAAGTTTTTTTTTTCTTTTTCTTGTTATTCATCTGTAGGACAGTGTCCCTGAGTGTCCTTGTGCCTTTATCATGGGGTTTTCATTGTATTCTGCCATAGCAAAGACCACAGGCATTATGTTTTCGGTCTGTCTGTCTGTCTGTCCGTCCGTCCGTCTGTCTGTCTGTATTTCCAGGCCATATTGTCTGAGCGCAATATCTCATGAATGCTTACAGAAATTTTCTTTAAACTTTGCACAGATGTCCGTTCAAACTCAAGGATGAACTGAGTGAGCCTCACAAATATCGCCATATCTCAAGAACTGTCTGATGGCTTTAAGTTCAATTCAATTTGACAAAACCCTTGCGTATTCTGAGCGTCAATATCTCAACAACACTTTGAGTAGATTTTGTAGGACATAGATAAAATCAATCAATCAATCAATACCCTTGATTTAACCAGGTAAAAATGCATTGAGATTAAAATCTCTTTTTCAAGAATGACCGTTAGCCAGGAAGGCAGCACCATGATAACATAAGCACACTCAACCACAATTCTCATCAGTTAAAGTACAACACTAGATCAGGGACAAGACTATATATATGAGGTCAAGGTTACTGTGATCTCAAATCTCATGAGCACAATTCTTTAAAGAATACATTGAGGGATTTATCAGACCTACACTTAAACTCGAGGGTGAACTGATTAGATATTGGAGGTCAAATGTTACTGTGAACTTCCATATTGGGAGCTCTCAGTGACCTTGTACCATATTGTACTTTCTAAGGAGCTTCACCTTCTTTAAAGCATTGCCTACCACCACTGGACTTTCACCTTTTCTGCAATTGTATCCCCCCTACGGAAGCATATAACTTCCAGGCAATACTCTTATATTATTTTTAATTTCTCAACTCTAACCTTATCCCAATTTCTGTGTTTCAACATCCAGGAGTCATAAAATCACCGAGGCAATAGCTGAAGTTATTCATTTTTATTTCTCAACTTTACCCTTATACCTCTTTTCTCATCTAATATGTTTTCTATGTGGTTTCTTCTATTAACAGGACCCTGCAGACTGTAGGGCCATCCCACGCCCGCACCTACACCGTGGCTGTGTATTTCAAAGGGGAGCGAATCGGCTGTGGCAAGGGCCCGAGGTGAGAGCACACAAGACACTTACAGTATAAATAAAGACTCAATGCAAACCCGCTAATGGGCTTTGGGTGGGAGGGGAAGGGGGGGGGGGGCGGGAGTAATGGCCGTGCTTTATTGATGGCGTTTATTATAGCAATTAAGCCTCTTAGTTTAGCCTATCCTATCGGGAGACACATTATGCACAATGAACATGAATCGATTTAATTATTGATTTGACGTAAATTGTGTTATGGAAATATCACTTTAAGTCGTCTGGGGCCCCGGCGATATATACAAGCGTCTAGGGCGGCAAGTGCAACCTGGGGTGTGTGGGTGTGTGTGTGTGTGTACTTGAGTTTATATTAGAATAGTAATAATATATATATATATTTTAATAGGCTCTCAAGTAGGTCCATACAGTGACAATACTTGCACACCGTTTGTGCTTGCTCACACATTCAAGGTTTTTTTTTTTTTAAATGCAACATATAGGAAGTGAATATCTCTGAAGGCCTATTCAGGGTTTATATAATAATAATAATAATAAAAAAAAAATCTTTAGGCTCTTAAGTAGGCCCATAGCTTTGTATATAAAAAGTAAGGAAATACATATACGCTGCAACCTTACCCCCAGATAAGTTGTTGACAATGAGTGAGTGAGTGAGTGAGTGAGAGTAAGTGAACAACATGTACATACAATATACAATACAACTGTCAGTTTACGAATTTGTGTGCAGGCTTTCATGCAAAGCAACTCTTCCTATTATATTGACTAGCTCACACCTTTTGTGCGCGCTCTCTCATTCCAGCTTATTTCCATTTAAGATACAGACAGTGTGTATCTCCGCGAAGGCTTTTTCAGGGTTGGAGGGGTTGACAATAAAGCTGAGCCTGAGCCTGCAAAGACATGAGACATAAATCCATCACCCCCTCCACATGTGTAAAAATCCCTTCCTCGGCCCCCTATACTTCAAAAAGCGCTCTCTATCTCTCTCTCACTTTCTCTCTTTCTCTCTCTCTCCCCTCTCTCTCTCCCTCTCCCTCTCTCTCTCTCCCCCTCTCTCTCCCTCTCTTACTCTCTCACACACACACACACACACCTCTCTAAGCTGGCGTTAAGTTTGTCTCTTCCATAGGATCTTTTGACGGCTTACTGTTTTTTGTATTTACATGACTTAAGCTCCGAGGCAGCCACCTCCGCTTGCCTGGCTGAGGCTATGATCACACAAGGCACATAATATGTACAGAGGGGATGCAGAAATGCTAGGCGTAAACAGTGCCCAGTGCATAAGAGCTTTCCAATAGGCTTACCTTTGTCAAAGTGTTAGCGTGTGCCTGTGTGTGTGTGTGTTACCTGCGGATTGTTTGGCGGAAAGGCTCTCTTTCAAAACAAATATAAAAGCACTTTTCAGTAATCCGCTCAGTTTTGGGGCCTGCTGTATGTTTTTATTATTTATATATATTTATTTTGTTGACAGAAATTCAAAAAGGCGACATTTTATTTTACCTTTTCTCCCTCTTTCTCCTCTTTTTTTTTCAATATTTCTAATCTAGCATCCAACAGGCAGAAATGGGAGCCGCGATGGATGCGCTTGACAAATGTGAGTTGTTTGGCAAGATCAACCCTGCACACACACACACACACACACACACACACACACACACACACACACACACACACACACACACACACACACACACACGTACACACACACACACACACACACACACACACACACACACACACACACACACACAAACACACACGTACACACACACACATACACCTGTACTTGTATCTTTGTGAGGACCCTCATTGACATACTGCATTCCCTTGCCCCTATCTTTAACCGTAACCATCAAAACTAATGCCTAACCCCAATCTAAACCTAATCCATACCTGAACCTTAAAAGCTAGTGTTAAGCCTCTAACAGCCATTTTAAAAAATGAGGACCGGGCAAAATGTTCTCACCTTCCAAAAATGTCCTCTCTCCGATTGTCAAAAGCTAACACTGGTCCTCACAAAGATTTATAAGGGCACACATACACACACACACACACACACACACACACACACAAACACACACACACACACACACACACACACACACACACACACACACAAAACACACACACAAAAACACACACACACACTTTGTGTTTGAATATTAGCCCTGGCTGTACAGTATTCAAGATGGCTGGCATAGTGCTGTGGCCTGACCAGCCGGTTGGCGTGAACATATAGGACATTAGTCTGTTTGAAGTGCTAGCCCAGAGCACAGGCATGGGGGACACAGCCAAAGATAGACCACCAATGAAACAAGAACACTGCATAAGCTAAGCAAGCTAAGCATCCTCAACCATGTAGCTCATCCCAAGTGGCACACTCAAAGTTTGTGTTGAGGGTCGTGCAAAGTTTGCATTTTCTTTAAAAAATTAGATTTTTTTTTATTGTTTTTTGGCATTTTCAAGCTTTATTAGACAGTACAGAGTTGAAATGGGGAGAGAGAGAGAGAGAGAGAGAGAGAGAGAGAGAGAGAGAGGGGGATGACCTGCAGTAAAGGTCCACAGGTCGGATTTGAACCTGCGACTACTGAAACGAAGGCCGGAGCCAATATGGTACGCGCTCTATCTAGCAAGGCATTTTCTTTTCCTATACATAGTATTAGCTGTTACAACTGTTATTGTTTGAAATGTAGCACTATCATGTATGTAGAACTCATTAGTACACTTATGAATGATACAGTTTCATTGCATTTGAATGTTTAGTTTTCTCAATGAAGTTTATTTACTGCTCAAATGTAGGTTTTGTTTTTTGTTCTTTTATTTAAATTGTTTTCATAAAAAAAAAATTGTAGGATGTTGAAAGTGTGAAAAAGGAAGTCAATTAATAGTATGATCCTACAATACAGTATAAATGAACAAAATAAATAATTAGTAGGCACTGGGCAGGCTACTTCAAACTCAACACTTTTACTCTAGTGCAGAGTAGACTACACCTTTTAAAATATTACTTTTCCTAACTTTTTTTTTCATTTGTACAGTCCGTGAACAGCTCTCTATGTATTCAAGTGTAATTTTCAACCTGGCCTTACCTGCTATCCCCGTGACCACCGCATTAATCAAAACCTACACTTTCTCCTTTACTCAACTAATTAGCTGTAAGGTGAGCGCAACACAAATGGCTTTGTTGGAACATAACTTTATAGAACCTCGCAAAGGGCAGAGAAGTCAAACTTTGATTTCATGTAGCTCACTAAATGAGGCCTCTAGCCACTCGTGATTGATACTGTGTGTGCGCCCAAAAGCTTTAGCATTTTATGAAACATTAGCGGTTGGTGTGTGTTGTTTTTTTAAAGCCGTTCTCTTGGTCTCACTAACATCTGTGTGCTACCTTATCAGGGTGCGTAGTTCAATCCACACACACTATCTCTCTCCTGTGTCTTTCTATCTCTCTTAATTCCTCCCTTTTCCCAAGTGTACCCCTCTGCCACCATGATTGATGGATGCTCATTGCTAGTAAATGAACACACACACACATGCACACACACACACACACACACACACACACACACACACACACACACACACACACACACATACACACACACACACACACACACCTTGTAAATTGCTGTTTTTTGCTGTGACCAGATTAGCAATGCCTTGTTAAAAGGTCAGTTGATTTAAAAATCATCTCCTCATTTTCTTCCTTCCTTTCAGGCGCAAAACGCTTCCAGGTTTGTTTCAAGGGCTTTTGTGTGACTTTGTATAGTCACCTAATTTAAACTTGGCAATTTCCTGGTCACACACACACACACACACACACACACACACACACACACACACACACACACACACACACACACACACACACACACACACACACATACACATAGGGACTCCATGTACTATTCTATATCACCCTGCAGTACATCAAGTGAACCTGCCAGTTTAATTAATTATCAGGAGAGGCAGAATAAGTCTTGTTGTAGAATTGGGAACAATCCATACATCATTAAAGGTGCAGTCAGTGATTCTGGAGAACGCTTGTTGTCAAAATCTGTGAATATCTCATCATAATCTGCTACCTGTCTGTCTGTACTGTGTATGCACTGAACATAAATCTGGTGTTAATACACAGCCTAGGCTCTGTAAACAGGCACATGCTAGCTACGGTGGGCTCCCTTTGTTTACCCATCTACACAATTAACCCCCCCCACACACACACCCACACACACCTACGACAACCTTTGTTAACGTGACAGATTACAGAGCCTAGGTTGTGAATTAACACCCATTCTTTATTTGATTAATGATCTGGGAACTTCCTGTTTCAGCACCATGCCTGTTCTGGGACACCACACGCCCGGTCATCACGACCCTTTGAAACACACACACACACACACACTGTTAATAAGACATAACAACACGTCTTAGATAGACATATGATTACACAATAAACATTTCACCCACACACACACACACACACACACACACACACACACACACAGTACTAGTGGATTGTGAGGAGATATTCACTGATTGTGTCAAAGTGATTCTGGCAACAAGCGTTCTCCAGAATCACAGACTCCACCTTTAATTATTGATGTATTTAAAAATACACAACTACAATGCTCAACAAAATACTAAATGTTCTATTCTTGTGTATGTTTGAAAATATCTTAAATATTTAAATATCTTTGTGTTTTGAAACTGTCAATCAGACAAAAACACAATAACAGTAAACGGTAAATACTTTTTATCCAGAAAGGCTAATAAATAATGAATGGAATCGATAGTTGCTGCAGCTCCTAAAATGGTCGCACAAGGCTGAACGAAATCCATCCGCAAATTGTATTAAATGTGTAACTCAATCCATCATGTATAGGCTTATTGTTTGGAGAGCAATGTTTTAATGATATATAGTCGGCTTTATTTTTTGTTATTTTTCAAAATTCCCTGCTCAAGGTTAATTGAATCACTTCTGTGCAACAAATATGACTGTAGCATTCATATTTTGTTATTCCATTGTGATTTTAATTTTTAATTAAAGTTTTAATTAAATATAGTGGCTTGATAATTTTTCAGAATTCGCTATTTCAGCCTAAATTAAAGGTGGAGTCGGCAATTCAAATTGTTGTCAAAATCAGTGAATATTTCCTCATGATCTGCTACATGTCCATACTAATCCAGTGTTAATACACAGCCTAGTGTGTGTAGTGTAAACGGACGTGTTGCTAGCTACGGTGGGCCACCTTTGTTTATATAGCCTATGTTTACATACCAGTTTACAGAGCCTAGGCTGTGTCTTTTTATTTTCAGCTGACACACAGTGCAGACAAGAAGCGGAACATGATTCATTGATTTCGACAAAGTTGATATTGACAACAAGCGTTCTCCAGAATCACTGAATCTACCTTTAGTCACTTCTATGCACCAAATCTCACTCTAGCATCCATAGTTACGTATTCCATTGTATCTTCTTGTTGAGATACATACACATGGTCAGTTAGTTTCAAACACTCCTTTAAACCTGCAGTGTGTAGAATTTTGGGTTTTATTTCCTAGCAGATTTTGTAGAAAGTAATTATAATATCCATAAGTACATTTAATTTAGTGCATAATAGCTGAAAACTATTTTTTTCATTATTTTTTTCATTATTTTTCAGAAAACTGCCTGACTCATCAACTGCTATTGGTTTCACATTGTCTCTCATTGAGATTGTCAATGGCGTCGCTGCATTTGTTCCCCAATAGCAAGACTAATCAAGCACATTAGCCCCCAGTGTCATGTCATCTGTCATTCATTGTCTGGTCTGGGCCCTCACTGCTATAGAATTGGCTATACCATTACCATGACTGTGCCTATTGTACAAACAGCCCTACTTTGGGTGTGGCTGTGTGTGTGTGTGTGTGTGTGTGTGTGTGTGTGTGTGTGTGTGTGTGTGTGTGTGTGTGTGTGTGTGTGTGTGTGTGTGTGTTGGATCGAAAGCTTTAAGCTAGCTGCCTTTGCAATGTGTGTGGGGATTCATTTCCTTGTTTTATTTAAGGCCTTCTCGAGTATCAGGGGCACTTTGAGCACGGATTGAACTTTTATTTTGTTTCTGCGGAAGCCGTGTGTGTGTGTGTGTGTGTGTGTGTGTGTGTGTGTGTGTGTGGCGCGCGCGTGCGCGCCAGTGGTGTCGAGGAGAGGTGAGAGGAGACATGGCTGCGTTCAGTACAGACAGCTAACAGCTCGTTAAAGAGACCCCGGGCCCAATATTTGGAGCTATGTGTGTGTTTTTGCTTGTCTTTGTCTGTCAGTGTGTATGTTTGTATGTAGGTGTGTGTGTGTGTGTGTGTGTGTGTGTGTGTGTGTGTGTGTGTGTGTGTGTGTGTGTGTGAGGAAGGAAGGAAGGAAGTATTCTAGTTTTCTGAAGCCCTGGGGTTCCTTCCAACATCAAATATACATGGGAACGGGTTAGGCATATATATCATTCATTCGTATAGAAAGCACTGTCTCTGTTTCTATACTGAAGGGAAAAGGGAACACATTTTAAACGTCTAGATATCATCATGGAATGTTGCCAGCTGATTACTTTCATTAACAGAATATTTTTTTGTATTAATTGTTTTTTTCAGAAATGTTTGAATACAATGTGAAAATGTGGCATTAAGACTGATTGTGTGTAGGCTACATTTGCATCTATTTCAAACTAAAATGTTCAATGTTGGATAAAGCCAGAGTTCTTTCAATATATTAGGGGTCAAAAGTGTTTACTGAACAACTTTTGGATAAAGCCTTTTCATTTTATATATATATAAAGAAAAATTTGTATACAGGTCTTAAAAGTGCATCACAAAAATTGACCAGTGCTTAAAAAAACAATGTTTTTGCCTTTTGGAAAAATTCTCTATTACATTCAACCCACTCCCCTATCAAACATGTTGTCCCATATTGCTCACAGCTGTTTGTTTCTCAAACAATGCAATATTCAAGATTCTAGATGGTTTTAGTGTCATATGCACAACAATTACCTACCAGTCGCTGGCAATGAACTTCTTTAGTCTTGGGCTCCTTAAACACAGCGCAATATAAGGAAAAAGGAAAAGTATAAGAGAAACACAAGTAGGAGAGCTGAGACCCAAATACAAAACTAAATGAATGTCAAATGTTAACAGACGTGTTTATAGATGTGGACTGGTATTCATATCTGTTGAATACTATGAAGGAGCCTCGGATCTGGCTAGTAGCTGGAAGGTGGGATGGGGGGGGACTACATTTTTTTCACATCCTTTTCTTTAAAACCCTTAATCTGCGGATGAAAGCATTGGGATGGATAAAAGGCAAAGTACAGAGTGAAGTACAGTATGCAGAATCCCTATTCCATTCAATGGCTCAAGTCTTTCCTTTGGCCCTTTGGCATGGCAGTGATACAGGCTGTAATACTATTGGCTTGTTGACTGATGTGATAGAGAGAATGTGCGTGGGGGGAGGGTGTGTTTATGTGTGTGTGTGTGTGTGTTAGGCTGAATAGTGAATGACTTAAGTAAAATAAAACTGTATGTACTTGCATGCCTTCAAAGGGGGAGTGTGTGTGTCTGTGTGTGTGTGTGTGTGTACGTGTGTGTGTGTGTGTGTGTCAGAGTGCGTGTATGTGAGTGTGGGTGTGTGCTTGCGTGCGTGCATTGTGTGTGATTTTGTTTAAGTGAGTGTGTGCGTGCGTACCTTAGTCGAAATAAAATGCGTTTACACCTTAACCACAGGTGATCAGTATGCGGCGCGCGCTGTTTCTCTAAGGTAGAAGAGCCCAAATGACTGAGAATTGTCAATATGTTTTTGCTACGCCCAACACAAGCTGAAATAAAAAGGCCTTATGTATTCTTTAGGAGGCCCTGTTCTTCGATGTTAAACAATGTAAATGGCCAAAACCTATTTTCTTTTATTTATTTTTTTCAACACCCTCAAGTGGGTTCATCTCCCAGGGTAAAACGCTGGTGATTTCCATATTTTAACTGCAATATGTAGTTTTCTCTCCGAGGCCCTGCTGCCAAGTGTTCTTTTACTCACACTGAAAGCATATTGATATAGACTGTGTGTGTGTGTGTGTGTGTGTGTGTGTGTGTGTGTGTGTGTGTGTGTGTGTGTGTGTGTGTGTGTGTGTGTGTGTGTGTGTGTGTGTGTGTGTGTGTGTGTGTGTGTGTGTGTGTGTGTGTGTGTGTGTGTGTGTGTGTGCGTGCGTGCGTGCGTGCGTGCGTGCGTGCGTGCGTGCGTGCGTGCGTGCGTGCGTGCGTGCGTGCGTGCGTGCGTGCGTGCGTGCGTGCGTGCGTGTGCGTGTGTGAAATTTCCCTCAACATAATATTTTTTTTCTTCTTAAGATTTTTATTTTTATATATATTTTTTTGATCCGTCTGCGTTTTAATATCTTGCGCTCCTTTCCTTCTGTTGCCATAACGGCGACTTAAAAGTGTTGCAAGATGAATATAATGCATCCTTCCCTTTTCTATTCATATAGTCAAACACAGACGTTATGTGAATGGCAATGTCTTTTCTTTTTTTTTCTCAGCAGTGTTTCATTTAGGAGGTTTTTCTGGATTCTGATTAGAAGCACTTGTGGAAGACGATTAAAATGCTAGTGGCCTTTAGTCGTTCACAAGCAATTACTCCTCACAAACACTATGAATAATCTGTTGTTCTTAGGGCCCACACACTGAGGCAGGATACTATTGAGTCCATACAATGACAGAGTATGGTGAAAAAAAATACTCAAAGCAGCTAACTAGAGCTCAAAGGCAAATATTATAGATGGCAATGTCTTGTCCTACTAATGTAGAATCACAATTCAGGAAGTGCACTAAGTAAAACTGTGTTTAAAATGAGTCTATGGCTGCGTTCCAATCCCCATACTTTCTGCTATTTAGGATGGTAGAAAACATGCTTAGGAATGTCCCGATTCTTGTGGCCAGATTTAGTATGGTTAGAAATATGATGTCTACTACATCAAGCCAAAGTTTTTAGTGTTGAAAGCAGAGGCTATTTGGGCGTTTCTGAGCCATAATCGATGGAGCCTCCATATGAAAACAAACTAGACAGACTGTTTGTTATCCTCAGCTGCAATGTCTCGCCTTCATGCAATTCAATCAGTTTGCAGTAATCAATGACTGTCAATGACTTATTTCCTCCTTTTGTCTATAATGCCTCCATGTTAAAATCCTACCAGCTGGGTCGCACTGGTGGTGTAGTGGATAGAGCGCGTAACATATTGGCTCCGGCATTCGTTGCAGGGGTCGCAGGTTCAAATCTGACCTGTGGACCTTCACTGCAGGTCATCCCCCTCTCTCTCTCTCTGTCTCCCCATTTCAGCTATGTGCTATTTAATAAAGCTTGAACAATGCAAAAAATATATATAAAAAAAAACAAAAAAATCCTACCAGCTTGTATCTGTTGATTTTCATTCTCTCTGCCGTCTCACTGCACACCATCTTATTACAGATCTCGTTTGGACAATCTTCACTCACTAATTATGTTATCGGATATTACAGCCATTGTGCCGAAACCAAACAGGGCTTGTCTGATTTAGTGTTACTTCATCATTATTAATGAAATAACAACAACACGGGGGCAATTAAATGATTCGCGAAAAGCAACATTTTGGGATAATTACATTAGGCCCAAAGTGACAATATGACACCTGTTAGGAAAATCATAGCCAGGGTAATTTTAGCCCTAAAATTTATGTTAATGTCAAGTTAGAAAGCTGACATTTATTTATTTATTTATTTATTTATTTATTAATTATTCTTCACACATAATACATAATTGTCTCATTGCATATTCATACATATTACTTTGTGTTATCGTCCGAAGGGAAGCAGGAGAAGCCAAAGGCTTATCGGGTCCCGCCCCCACTGCCATAAGATTCAGATACACAGATACACAGCTACTACAGTTAGAACATGTTTTTTATTTTTTTTTAAGAAGATTCATTCTAATACACAGATAATTTTAGGTCTCTATTTTCCTCTCTGCCTGTGACAATGCAGATATGGCCTTGTCCATTTCTTCTCTAGTAGTCTAAACACATCTGCAAAAGTATTCAAAACAGTCAGTGTGTCTGCTGACCTCGGCTACAGTCTCATAACATGCAGTGTATTTACAAATTCTTCAGTCAGAGAAAGTCTCTGACTGTCTCTGACATTGTTGCCTCTGTGTCTCTCTCTATTTATCTGTTCTTTTTAACTAAGTGTCTGACATTTTAATATTAGACTAATTTAGGATGAAGATGTTAGTAACAGCCCTAGATTTAACCAAAGTGAACAGTTCTAAAAATAGTTTGAAATGTCTGAAACAAATGTCTTTGTCCCGAAAGCGTGACTGATTTTGATGCATGTGCACTATGGTCCTTTTTGGCCACTCCAAGCTCCGGCGCCAATTTCCAACTTGCTTAAAGTAGCTATGAGGAACTTTCGGTTTGTGATGATTCTAGCGCCCCCTTTGGATAAAAGTGTTTTTACTACAGCAGCTAAAAAAAAAAAAAAAAGCATCATCTCGTATTTGCACTGATGGTCTCGTTTGCTGTTATATGTAATCTATGATCTTCAGAGGAACATTTAGACTGTTTCAGGAATATTTAAAAGTTCCTCGTAGCACCTCGTAAATAAACAAAAACATGAGGGAAATTGAATTGTGCTCATTTGTGCCAGTGACAACATGACTCCTTTTATTGAAAACAATGGAAACAGTTGAAAGCTGAGCTTGCTGCTTTAAATTGACTCTCTCTCTCTCTCTCTCTCTCTCTCTCTCTCTCTCTCTCTCTCTCTCTCTCTCTCTCTCTCTCTCTCTCTCTCTCTCTCTCTCTCTCTCTCTCTCTCTCTCTCTCTCTCTCTCTCTCTCTCTCTCTCTCTCTCTAAAAAGATGAGAATTTGTCAGGAGTGGATAGTTGTTGTATAAACGATTTATTCTAAATGTTATTTTTATTTTTCTTTATGACACTCCTTAAAGGCCTACTTCACCGGTTGGAATATGAAGGTGTATTGAACTCGGAGGTCCTATTTAGTTTAAATGTGGAAAGAAAATTGAAATCGGATCATCTTAGCCTGAGAAAAGGCAGAAAGAGTGTTTTAAGGTCTCACTACATGGTCTAACCCTACAGTTTCCTTCTTGTGACATCACAGTAAGGGATAGGATTAACAGGACAGCTGGGCCAAGGGAAGACTGAGGGAAGAAAAACCTCATTCATTATATTATAATAGTGATTTCATAATGATAGAACGCTGGTTCCATATGGGTGAAGTATTCCTTTAAGCGTTGATGCTAAACTTGTCTTATATCTGTTTATGTAATGAACTCTGTCTCTCTCTGTCTCTCTCAGATAACTTCCCCCAGATGGCGCATCAGAAGCGATTCATCGAGCGTAAATACCGTCAGGAGCTGAAGGAGATGAGACGGGAGCGAGAGAGACAAGACAAGGACACAGACGAGCCGGAGGAAAGCAGGAAGTGATGTCATCTCTGTGCTGGGAGTGACCTCACATTCATGACTAAAAGTTTTGGTTTTTAAGTTTGTTTTCTTGTCCAAAATGTCTGAATTTAAAGGTGAACTATGTAACATTGGGTCAGACAAGTGTACATGTTCTAAGCATTGATGATTGACTGTTCCCTAAGCTCTACATGAGCAACGATTGGACACGTGGGGTTGCGGTGGAATTAGCAATTCAGGAAAATGCTTGTTTAAAAAAAAATCAGTGAATATCTGGAACCTGTACTTTTTGTATGTACTGTATGGGAATGTTGCTAGCTATGGTGGGCCCCCTTTGTTTACATACCCATTTACAGAGCCCAGACTTTCTATCAACTATCGATTTTTATTCAGCGTGCACACAAGTAGTGGATAATGAGGAGATATCAAAAAGTGTTCTCCAGAATCGTTGAATTTTTTTTTTTTTTTCAAGAATTTTCAAAGTAAAAGTCTGAATTAGAAATGAAGCGTGATGTTGTGTAGTATTATGATGCTGTTTAGTACTGTAGCGCTGTCAAAGGTGGCCTTATATCGTCTTATGTTTGATCCTGAAAATAATGTTCTGATGAATAACTTTTTATATTCACCACCACAGCAAGAGCATGTTACTGACAGAAGCCAAACACATTAAAAATATGAAATTTTAAATGAATTATGAAGTAATAATTAAAGCATCAGTCATGTACTGTAAATAAAGATTGAGATTGTGTTCGATTTTTTTTTTTTTTTTCACATGTATTGTGACCCTCACCCACTCACAGACAGTTATATAACCTCACTTTAATGTCTCACATCTTGCTACTCATCCTCTAAAGGTGCTCCGAGGAACTTTAAGTTTGTGTTAATTCTTGCGGTAGTGTTTTTACTACGCCATCTGTATTTCCTTAGTGAGCGAACCCATGAAAAAGGCATTAAGAAAAAACTATATCAAAATAGCATTCTTTCCACTGATGGTCTCATTTTTCTGTTACATGTACAGCACTATTTAAAAGTTCCTCATAGCACCTTTAATAATCAAAATGTGATTATAATCTTTTTTGTCTTTTACCCCTCTCTCATTTTAACACAGTCTCCAAATCTGATTGGCTGTCTACCTGATCTTAATTATAGATTGTCTAATTAACAATTTCCTCATCTGTAGCCTCTGGATCTCTGCTATTTAGTAACTGCCCGTCATATAAATTACAATCTGACACATTGAGAGTTGGCTCTTTTTTTATGCTTAAGATTTATTGTAGATAATATATACATACTTTGTGAGGATGCGGGTGAATTCTCTTACCTGCAACCCTGTGGCTACCATTACGTATTGCATACACATTTTAATTTTGCCCAGTACCTGAAGGAAATTGGGATGATTGGTCCATTATAGACACTTAACAAGTTCATAAACCTTTGAAAATGCATTATGTACTGTTGACACTCCACAAGTTATCAGTAGATATGCAAGTTGCATGTTGCAGGGTCACCCCTCAATTGGTCTCTCGAGTATAAATAAAGGTTAAAGCTGGGGTATATGATTTCTGATTGGTCAAAATTAACATGAGCTGTACACTTTGACCAATCAGAGCGAGGCTCTGATTCTCTGTTCTTATTGGCTGTTGGGAGTGTCCATTCACTTTGGCACGACATTAGGCTCGTTCGACCTGTCGCCGTCTTGCTAAGACCTGCGCAATTATGACGCTCGTCTTGCTGAGCGCACTGCATTATGGTTAGACTTTTTTGTCCCACTTGCACCCGCGGCTGGCTGCGGCTCGGCTGCGGCTCGGCTGCTTGAGACTTTGAAGTCCCGCGGTATCAAGACGGACACAGACACTGGAGCAAGTCGCTGCAGTTGCTCCCTACGGGCTGCGGGAGAGAAATGTCTGATGGGAAACGTCTTGCTGACAGGCGGAGCTGAGCGCTAATTGGGAGTTTAAACCCCGTGCCTTTGATGCGTTTCCCCAATTGGTTAGGCAAAAGTCTGACATCACCGCTCAAAATTAAATTACGATCCATTCTTTTTGATTTTAATTTATGTTTAATCATTAGGCCGCCACAGTATATGCATTTAAGCAGAAATGTACTTAATCAGAGTTAAACCTCCACTGATCTGAACCCTTGACATAGAAATAATTTGGATGTGTAACTCTCCTGTATAGATTTATTTAAAAGTGAACACAAACTTGAGTCACATAAGATCTTGGTGAAGTGGTATCTTTATACCATTAAGATTAAATCATAGGCTTATTTCCAGTGATCTAAATGGTCTGGGAATTGTATTTTACATGTAGTGTCGCGAAGCCAGACCAAAACTACAACAAGTAGTTTGTTTGTTGTTACACATCATAATACAGTTCATCATATCCATCTCTACAATAATAATAAGGGATCTTTTATTAGACCTTTAACTTTATTTAGGCCGATCATCTTCGTTATGTGAAGGGAGAAATACTAAACCTCCTTTATTTGGATTTGTAAATTATTCTTTATCACTTAAAAGTAGGTTTTCTAGTAAAGTAACAAGAAAGATAAAGATGTGTGGGGATGGGGATATTATATCTCGTTTCTTGTTTTGAAAATGCCCCTCGCTTTTAAAGTGTTTACTCGCCTTTGTGTTGTGTTCTGCTTCTAATCGGTTGTAGCATGTGTGACTCTCCTGCGAATATGTTTCTAATGGGCCTTCAAAATAAAACTAGAAAACGAACTGCATCCGCAACAAGGACGCTACTTCCGACTCGGAGCTGTCCGGCTTCAGTCAGGCTTTTTCGTCACTCCCCCGACTGCTCTCGGCTACTCTCGTCTACTTTCCAGACGAGCTGAAAGTGAGGTCGAACGAGCCCAATGTTGGTGTAGAGCGTGTCAGGGAGGGGCCATAGGGGAGGGACCAAAGAGAACAAGTGGAGCGGTTGAGGTATTTGGATTCAAATCTCTATCCAAACTGCCATTTTCTCCCCAAATCCTCCGCCCCAGCTTGAAATGAAAATTAAATGTCAACAGTGAACAAGTTGATATTCATCTGAACTATCTCAGCAGATATGTAAAGTGCAAAGAAAAAATGTATAGGCTACGTAATATGCAATCATATATTACTGTGTGGGAGATTAAATTATTGTAAAAAAATAAAACTCAAAGTTGTAATTTTGAGTGATAAAACAACAGTGTAACCTATGTTGTTTGAGTGAAAAGTACACAGGTTTTTCTTTTAGTAACTTATACACTCACTCTGACTTGAACCTACAAAGGAAAGGACAAATGTGCCACTGAGACCCAGCACACACGAAACCTTACCATCGTTAGTATCACTTAAAGCTGTGACTTGAAGGGTGGAGGATTTGGGGAGAAAGTGGCAGTTGGGATAGAGATTCAAATTCAAATCCCTCAACCGCTCCACTTGTTCTCTTTGGTCCATCCCCAATGGTCACTCCCTGATACCTCTCTACACTAACAAAGTCGTGCCAAAGTGAATGGACAGCCCCGACAGCCAATAAGAACAGAGAATCGGAGCCTCGCTCTGATTGGTCGAAGTGTATAGCTCATGTTAATTTTGACCAATCAGAAATCACATACTCCAGCTTTAAGCGTATGTCGTTTTGATTAAAGAAATTGACAGTGTAACCAGGGATAGACAGACTAAGACCCTGAGATGCAGTTATTTCTAGGGACCCAGCTGGAGTCGCTGCCTGGCCCCGAAAGGACCAAATGAGCCACGAGACCCTTCACAAATAAAAACCTTTCTCAGGGCCCTTTAATTTCTTCTTTTATTTTGGATTTTTGAAACGAAAAATGCCTATGTTGTTGCTCATCTGAGTCTCTGGAAACCTTCAAGTCCACTCTTAAAACTCACCTTTTTTCACAGGCTTTTATGTTTTAATGAATTGTTTTGTGTCATTGTTGTAAGTGTTTTTTTAATGTGTGCTGTTGTATTTTAATTTATGTATTTTATGTAAAGCACTTTGGTGAATTTAGGTTCTTATAAGGTGCTATATAAATAAAAGTGACCTTGACCTTGTTGTTTTCAGTGTTCAAAACTGTGAACTAAGTACTGAGTCGACAAGGTGCACGCTCGACCCACTGTGCCATGGAGAGTCCCCTGTAATAAATATTTTTTTTTTCAAAGATGAAAATGCCTCACACAGAAAATGGCGAAAATGATCTTTTTCAAGATATTTATTTGTGTCATATAAATATTCAGTACAAAATATCACGTTTTACAAAGCAGATTGATTAATGGCCAATGACGTAGGGGCCCCGTACACGCTACCACGACCTCTCAAATAGCTTTTTCTACATTGACAAAACTCCACCACTGCTCAAAATCACATTGTCACCAACATCGTATAGGGTTAGCCGACGGCCGAGTCTACACATCAACAACCACAAGGTCTATTGTATCTGAACCAGCGTCAACAGATAGTTGTCACAACTTTAAAATAAAAATTAAAACATCCAAATAATTAGCAATGTTCAACATATACAGTAGGCATGGGCCGATCACTTCAAGGTTTGTCCGCGGTTTGAAAACGTCACGTTGTCAAAAAAGGATTTTCCATAATTCTGTAAGCTGCTAACCCACAACATACAAGTTCATTCATTTTCTGAATATCCCTCATAACATTTACTAAAAAAGTAATGTGTAGCAAGTGACTGAGCATGTCTCTAGCATGTCTCCTGTTGAGCTGCTCACTTAAAGGACTGCTTTAAGTGAGTGCTTTAAGTTTACCTACATTTTGTTCAGAACATTTCAAAAATGTATCTTACAGTATTATGTCATATCATACACGTTTATTACGGTTCAGAATATTCTTTGTTGTTTGATAATATTATTATTTTTATTTTTTTTACCCAGACATTTAAAAATAATTCTATAATACTAATAATATGAGAGCTGTAATTGCAAAACCTTGATGCTGTGAAATTTCTGCTCAGAAAATCAAACCGGCCCATGCCTCGTGCAACATATTCTGCTATCTTCGCTGATCATGGCGCCAATGCTTGGAGGCAAATCGTGCTCTCCATACAGGAAAACACAAGCTCTGCTCTGTAATGGCGATATGTTGACATCTTTGCATACAGACAGAAAAATGGTGAGGACTAGTCGGAAGAAAATGCTTTTTGTGAGCGCTTCTGTCATGTGAATGTCCATGTGAGGCCTTCTCTATGTTGCCTTGAGGCAGAGAAAGCAGGTGTTCTTATAGAGTGAAGAGTTGCTAAACCTATTAAATGCTTATCATGGCAACTCCACAACTCACCGCTGTCTGAAATGGCCACTTACACAATGGTAGCTTCAGCGACAAGCTAATACACAAAACATGGAGGCCGAAAAAAAATAAAAAAATAAAAATTGAACATGAGGCGGGAATAAAGAATTGTTCATTCCATGTGTTATAAATTGGTTTGTTTAATGTGCTGATGTAAAGCCTACTTCAGAGTACAGAGAGAGAGAGAGACGGAGAGAAAGAGCAAAAGAGAAAGAGAGAGAGAAAGAGAACGAGAGAGCAAGAAAGAAAGAGAGAGAGAGAGCAAGAGAAAATGTATGTACCACTGTGGCAATTATGCCTTTGTGTTTTGTTATTATTGTTTCAAAATGTCTTGTGAATGTCAGCCTCTTCACTGGTTGGCCTTTTGTTTGAAGTGTTGAGGGCAGGAGCTTGCTTTACTTGGCCTAGTTTTTATCCTTGTTCATATCACTTTGCTTCCAAAATGATTCATACTTAGAAAGGGAATTTTAAAGTAATTTCACCATACTATAATATTTTTTTTTCGTACTTTGTTTTCTAAATCACATTTAAAGAAATACAAAGTGTGTGTGTGTGTGTGTGTGTGTGTGTGTGTGTGTGTGTGTGTGTGTGTGTGTGTGTGTGTGTGTGTGTGTGTGTGTGTGTTGTGGCTGCAGGATAAAACTATGTTGACCTTCTCTGTGTGTGAGCTTAGAAAGACACACCTCAGGGTCTTAAAAATCTTATTCCACACCATTCAAAAGGTCACACGAACCCTCTATAAGACGCTTAATAGAGGGAAAAAAGTAGTGTCCCTCAGGAAATCATCTGGCTAAAAGCCCAATACTACATCAAGTACATCGTATAATAAAGGGCATTGGCGAAAAATGGGGGTGATATTTAAAGGTGCCATGAGGAACTTTTAAACATTTCTGAAACAGTCTAATTTTTCACTCTGATGATCATAAATTACATATAACAGCAAACGAGACCATCAGTGCAAAGAATGCTATTTTTATATAATTTTTCATAATGCCTTTGGCATGGGTATGCTCAACCAGGGACAACAGCTGCCGTAGTAAAAACACTACCGCTTTTGTCCAAAGGGGGCACAAGAATTAACACAAAATGAAAGTCCCTCAGAGCACCTTTAAAAAGGAACATACTGGTGTCCTTTTTGCATTTTGGCACAGTTCCATTCCTTGACTGCTATGTTACATTATCATACATTTGTCCGAGTGTATAGGGCAGAGCCTCCTCCCCGGACACAATCTAGATCAAAAACCTTTTTATCTTTAGCGTAAGAGAAAAGAAAAGCTTGTTGTACTTATCTTTGATGCTTGTAGTATTGGTCACGTTGGTACATTTTAGATGTTCATTTTTCTTCCAAGAATCTGACCCCAAAAAATCAATAAAAATCTTGTCCTTCCCCGTAGAGCCATTTCTCCCAGCGCACAGATGTTGTGTTTGTAATTTATAAGGCAACTCTTTTGATTCATAATCATCGACTTTAATGCTTTTTCTCATAAAGTATAAAAAAGCATTTCGCAAGCTGGACGCAATCCAAGATCCACCAAGTAGACCATGTGTATAATTTTCCTATAAATTTGAATGGAGATATCATTGCTCTGCGCTCAGTACACTGATTCGAATAGCGCTCTCTGTCTGGTTCTGCCTGATGAATTTTAACAGTGACTGTCCAGGAGATGTTTTATCGAATCTAATTTGCCGTAGTTTTCAAGCTCACTGGCATCTAGACTTACACCGTGCTGAATAGAGTGGCACATTTTAACACATTTTCTCTGGTCGAAATGTGCTGAAAATGAAAATATCTACAATCTCTACCTCTGCCCCACACTGAAATGGAGTACATTTTTGAGAAGAGTGTGGAGCCTGCTAAGTAAAAACTGCAACAACTGTATGGCCATACAAGCCGAAAAAACTCTGGCAAACCATAGTGGCCAAAGAAAACCAAGAGACATGTGTGTAAATCGAACCAAAAAAGTGCTTTTATACAGAGCTATGCCACAGTTGATGCTCTCACTGTTAAAGAACAATCGCCACTTTTCGACAGCAGCTTGCCACACCTATAACACAACACTCCATATACCATCATCAGCAATGTACTGGTATTTTCTTCTTCCGGCACTTCTGGCTCAAGCACGACAGTGGATAAGTGGCTAATGTGAGACCGCCATTGCTGAAAAAAAAGTGTGTGTGTGTGTGTGTGTGTGTGTGTGTGTGTGTGCGCGTGTGTGTGTGTGTGTGTGTGTGTGAGCTCAATATGAACATCATAAAAAAAAAGATTAAAAAAAAACTGTACAGCATATTGTATCATATTACCGTACCGTACGTATACACAAGCTAAGATAGAACTCACAATATTGCAGCATGTTTTTCTGTCCTCTCCCGGAAACACTGAAAAATACATAGGCATATCTCGTTCGGTTTATACAAAACTGCTTGTTTCGAACGTGTCCATTGCACACACACACGCAGCTTTGAGAGAGAGAAAAAAATAAGAATAGAGCATCGGTATAGATATATTTGCGCCTCATGTACAACCCATATACACACAAAAAATGTCTTTATGTTTTTTTTTTTTTAAACGCAACTAACACTGACTTGGACACACATATCCTACAGTACATCTGGTCACTTGAAACTCAACTCCATGTCGGTTCGAAAGAGCACTTCTTAAATGTTCCTTTCTTTGTCCTTTTTCCACCATTTTCCTTTTACTGCAAATGCACCAGAATTGTCCGAAAGTTCCTCCAAAAAAAAAACGTGTGTTAATTCTCGCTTCTTTTCCACTTTCTCCCCACGCTTATCTTGTGGTGCTTGTGTTAAGAATCCCTGTCGCTATCATCCCCTCCGTACATATCCGCTAGCTTCTTAAACCTGGGGCCCCACTCGCTCAGATAGTTGTAGTCCTGGTCGCCTTCCGTTGTCGCCGATTCTAAAGAACTCAAGGACTCCGCCACGGAACCATTTCCCTCGTAGGCGTAGGTTGCTAGCGAATCGTAAGGGGGCGCTGTGGGGTCGCTGTCGTTATCGTGAAGACGCTGGCTGATGAAATCTCTCACGTCGCCATTGCCGTTATTGTCCCTAATGGTGGCGGAAGGAGGAGGGGGTAGGACGGGCCTTCGGATGGGAGGGTAGAACGTTTCGGGCACAATGTCCCTACGTTGCTTGTTGCCGTCGTCGATGGCTTCGGGGTTGCGCAGCGTGCCGATATCAAAGGCCTGCGTGTCCTCCTCTCCGCCCCCCTCGTCGTTGTAGCTGACCACGTTGTCTCGCACGTCCTCTTTGGAGATGATCAGAGGCTCCTTCTTCCGCTGGCGACGCAGGGCAGCAAACAGCACCACGATCACTGCACGGAGGGAGATAGGGGCAAGGCAAGGTTATAGAGTGAGTTTTCATACACATTGAACATTTAAAAAAACATGGACTAAGCAAGGCAAGTGTGTTTCTATAGCACACTTCAGACACAAGGCCATTCAAAGTGCTTTACAGAGGCAAGATTAAGATACATAATACACATTAGAAAAGCCAATGAATAGAAATTCAAAGAGAAGGAAAAACATGAAGTGAGTACTCATCTCAAGTACTTAAAGACCTATTTCATCGGTGGAAATATGAAGGTGTATTGTTGGACTCTGAGATCCTATGTAGTATAAATGTGCAAAAGAAATTGAAATTGGTTCATCCTAGCCTGAGAAAAGGCAGAAAGAGTATTTTGTGGTCTCCCTGTCTAACCATACTTTTTTCCCATGTGTGACATCACGCAAGGGAAAATGTAGGGTTAGGATAAACAGGACAGCTGGGCCAAGGGAAGACTGAGGGAAGCAAAACCTAATTCATAATATGGAAAAAACAAGTAAGTTAGTCAAAGTTAGTCATCCCAAGTAATTAAGTCAAAGTATAGATTTGTCCTGGTCAAACATAATCACTACAAGTGATAGTTGCCCAGTTACATTTTTACACAAGTTAAAGGTGGAGTCAGATATTCCGGAAAATGCTTGTTATACAAAATATGATCACTTTGTAACATAGCATTCAACTATGGAGGTACAAAGGGGTCATCCCTATGTAACCATATTTGGTTACGTGGATAAAATAAAGTTGTGAACTAAACAACGCTGACTTGATATTCGTGATGACCTAAGCCATCTGATAAGGAGAACAAACTAGAGAAGAGTTTGGTGACTTTAGTTGGTGTGTTCTCTGCTCCGTAAGCCTTGCTCTGAAGGCCAGCTAGCCTCTATGTAGTGTCCAGAGGGAGTGTGTTGATGTTGTGTTAGCCTTCACTGATGTTCAGGGACGTTTCTATCTGGCTTTGTAGAACAGGCTTAGTAGCTACTGTAGCACAACGATGCATTATGTATTATTCCCCTCTCCTCCTCCTCAAGGGGCCATTTCAGCTTAAGATCACAAAGGATTGGAGTTAAAAGTACACGGCCAAAGAACATTATGTTCCAACAGTGAAAAACCTGTGTACCTTATGTAGCACTGTGACATTTGAGTGATGTGCAGACAAGCTGACCTTGCCTCTTTGGATAACAACAAGGGTTTAGAAAGTTGCAGATGCTACATAGGGGAAGTTTAAAAGTGTGTGTGTGTGTGTGTGTGTGTGTGTGTGTGTGTGTGTGTGTGTGTGTGTGTGTGTGTGTGTGTGTGTGTGTGTGTGTGTGTGCGTGCGTGCGTACGTACGTGCTCTGGGAATTATGGGCAAATGTCTTTTAACTTAAAGGTGTAATATGTAATAACAGTGTATTTTGGCATCATTTAGTGGAGAAAGTTCTAGATTGCAACACTCCCTCGCTAACCACTCCCCTTTGGGAGAATTTACAGAAGCTACGGTGGCCTTCAAGGCTGTGTATTAACACCAGATTTTAGCTTTTCCTTTAAGCTAATGCAGCTGCGCAAGAGATTGCTACATCACTGCTTCTATCCACCACGAGTCAGGAGTTTTAATGTGAGAATGCACCGGTCTGGTTCATCCTAAAGCGCAACGTTAACGTTCCTATAAAGCACAATGATCCGTCTCCCCTTAGCTGAGAGGCCCTAGATCTCTGTCTCCTCTCCTCTGCTGCTTTCTGCTGTTTGTTCAAATCAAATTAACGTGTCAGCTGTGGTCACTGGCAGGATTATACGCCCACGGGAAAACCATGAATCAAATTATGGAGAGAAATGCAAAACTGTCTGTTTAACACCTGGCGAGAGGCGGCTTCGCTATAGTGGGGAGATTCGGATGTTTCAGTGAAGACACGCTGGTTGAGTTACAGAGAATTGAATCGGAAAAGGTAATGTTTTGGGGGATTGAGATGCAGGTGCATTTAATGTGATCATCATGCTGTCTTGTTACTGTGTGACTACAGCCCGACCACTAAAGGTGCAGTCAGTGATTTTGGAGGGAGAATGCTTGTTGAAAAAAAATCACTTTTTGTCAAATTCAGTGAATATGTCTTCACGTTTCAATTTTGAAAAGCACCCCCTCTCAAAATGGATTTATCTTCACCTGAGAGTTGAATCCTTTGGTATATTTGCATGACTAATGTTAATAAGTGGAGTAAGTATCATCAGCGTCAGACTTTCATTGTGGGAGATAGCAACCCTAGCTCAAGCCTAATCCTACAGAAAATGAATGGAATTCAATGTACTGGCTTGCTGTGAAAAGCACCCCAACTTAAAATTGATTTTCCTTCATCCGAGAATCAAATCCTTTGGTGGGAATATTTGCATGACTGATGTTAATAAGTGGAGTAAGTTTCATGAGTGTCAGGAAACTTACTCCACTTATTTGCATCAGGCCATTTTTGTTTTGGGCCATTCGCATTGAATTCCATTTCCTGCAGGTTTAGGGTTGGGCTAGGGTTGCTATCACCCACAAGGAAAGCCTGACTCCCCTGAAACTTACTCCACTTATTAACATTGGTCATGCAAATATACCCACCAAAGGATTTGATTCTCCGATGAAGAGAAATCAATTTTGAGAGGGGGTGCCTTTCAAAACTGATTGGGCTTAACAACTCACATTCGGCCAGCTACACTCTCTGCACTGCACAAGGCTGACAAACCATCTGCAACTAAAGGCAGAGGAGAGCCGAATGTCGGCAAGTTTAAGATGGTAGGGTCCACTATAGGGGTGTTTGAAATGATTGGGAAATGTGTATTAACAATTAGAAGTGATGTATAAGTGTTTCAACATCCTGAACTGTAATTTTTACCTATTTTGGGAGAATAGTGTTGTCTTCCTTACCTTTTGAGGGGGGGACATGTATCTCTCCTAATTATTGGGTCAAGTTCATTCAAAGTGCTTTACAAGGGCATACATTATATCAAGATTAAAAACAAGCAAATAAAAAAAATTAAAAAAAAGATTGTTATCGTGCACCCCGATGGCGTAGTAGTGTAGATAGAGCGCGTACCATATCGGCTCCGGCCTTCGTTGCAGTGGTTGCGGGTTCAAGCCCGACCCGTGGACCTTTACTGCATGTCATCTCTGTCTCCCCATTTCAACTCTGTACTATCCAATAAAGCTTAAAAATGCCAAAAATAATCTTTAAAAAAACAATAAGATAGTTATACTCACTGAGCAAGATGATGACACAAAGCAATATGGCAACCAGTGCTCCAGTGCTTAGCCCGGCCCGGGCCGTTAGCGCCTCGGCGTTACACAGCTTCATGTTTCCCTCACGGTCGCACGTGCACACGCGCACTGTCAGTGTGCTAGTGCTGCTCTGCATGGGAAACTCCCCGTCTGAAATGACCACAGGCACGTGGTAGAGGCTCTGCTGAAGGCTGTTGTAGCTGTTTCTACGAGTCAAGATCCACGCTGTGTTGTCTAAAAGAAAAGAAAAAAATGCACACAAAAGTATATGAGGTTCCTTTGTAGAAATCAATATCGTCAATGAATGTTTCAATGAATTCTGCAATGAATTGTCTTCATTCTTTGAATGTTCGTTTAGTGCGAGATGAAACACGTTATCAATGCACAGTACAAACAAGACTAGATGTGGTTACGTTTAAAGTGCGCAACTTTTTTCATATGAATGAAATATGGTTACAAGCCATCTGAACATGCCTTGTGTACAATTGACTAAATGAATTAACCTAACCTAGCCATCATGTGGAAGTGTCTGACCTTTGTTATCGCGCACAGAGAAGTTTGCCTTCCCAGCAGCCTCTTGGGCCAGACTGAAGAAGAAGCGGTGGCCTCCCATTGGCTCGTCAGGATCCGTGGCGCTGACAGTTTGTATCCTCTGAAACAGACAAGTAAGTGACATGTAAACAAATGCAAGGAACACAACTCAACATTAAATGTGCTTAACTCTAATGTTGTGTTGTGATTGAGTCAATCTGATTGAAAATACAACATGGCCATAAATGCTATTTTCTGTTTTACTTTCTAGACCGTTTGACAGATCTTATCAAACTGTCAAACTTGACAAATATGCCTAACTCTTAACTAAATAAGATTTTGGGAATTTGGGAATCACATATGACAAATGGTCCATAACGTACCTGCTGTGTATGTGTTCTCAAGAAACACTAAATATTCCCCATAGGAATGACTAGTTATCCCACCCACCCGCATGTAGTCCTTAAGATAACTTTAAAACATTTAAAACAAATTTGAAAAAATTCCCCCTCTCTCAAATGCCTGTCTGCTAATTATACGCTGAAGTGAAAAATCCGACCCGGGATTGCAGTGCAGATGAAACCATGACTACGGCTGAGTGCTGCGGACATACTAACCTGATTAGCTTTGGCGTTCTCACACACAAACGTCTCGTAGTTGGTGGCGAATGTCGGAGCGTTGTCATTGACGTCCAGAATCCTGACGTAAACCGGAACATGGCTGATCTGACTCGGGTTGTCTAGGAAACACAAAGTTGAAAAACAGGAGGGGGAATTGTAAGACTGCTAATTTCCTCACCACAACAAAGTGTGTGAGTGTGTGTGTGTTTGTTTGTGTGGGGAGGGGTGTGTGTGTGTGTATGTTTGTGTGGGGAGGGGTGTGTGTGTGTGTATGTTTGTGTGGGGAGGGGTGAGTGAGTGAGTGAGTGAGTGAGTGAGTGAGTGAGTGAGTGAGTGAGCGTGCGTGCGAGCAAGCAAGTGAGTGAGTGAGTGAGTGAGTGAGTGGCGTTTTGCTTGTGGTTTCAATGCAAACATTAATGCAGTAATTGTCAACAGTTTAATCAAGATTTTTAATTTTCCTCACATAAAAACAAATGATAAGTGCCTTGGGAAATAATGACATTAAATGACAGTACGCATATTAATAACTCACAGGTAATATAATTAAGGGGTATGCATATGTTGATTAATCTCTATTTATAGCCTATTTTTAAATACAGAATATGTATAGTGAGTGGGTTAATTAACCTGAACCAAAATGGCTTATATGAAAAATTCAACATAATATAGTTTATATCCACAGCACTTTTATAGTCAGAGAATTTTCAATTTTAATTGTTTTTGCAATCAAGGGCGGCTGAGGCAAAGTGGGTAGGGCGGTTGACCACTCAACTACAGGGTCGGTGGTTCGATCCCCCGTCTCCCCGCCACATGTCCAAGTGTCCCTGAGCAAAACACTGAACCCCAAATTGCTCTCGATAGTTAGCCTGCTATCGGTGTCTGAATGGCAACATGGGAATGGGAACAGGTCTCCCTTGAAAAATAGTTTCCGGTCTCAATGGGATTTTTAAAAAAGCATGTTGCAAAATGAACTTTCCAAATGCGACATGTCAAATGTTAACACTTGTACTTTATTTATCAAAATGTCTTGAGTTTTCCTTTCATCACTTATTTTATTTTCCTCTATTCTAATTAGTATTCGTTGTTACGCTGCAGTTTGTCTGACACAGTCTTTAGAGTCCCACAGCCCGTTCTAATTCACTCATTAAATTCAATTGCGTCTATTCTCTACATTTCCAATGAAGGCTTTTAATGTGAATTTGCCGGAATTTGATAAAATATAATTATAGCAACGGGGGAAAAAAATGTCTGTCAAATAAAAAAAGCTTGTCCCTCTCTCTGTAATTGCGTTACACAAAGGCTTGGGCCGAGTTTTGGGAGCATGAATGAGAAATAGATTTGCAAAGGCAACCTAGGAGCCAGAAGCAGGGGGCGAGCCATCAATGTCTGTTCCAATTCTCGACAAAAAACAACTTTTTTTTCTCAATGTTTGGGGGTTCGTATCAACTCCAAAAAAATCCAATTTGGCTGACTGAATAGCAGGGGTTAAAGGTGGAGTCAGAGATTCTGGAGAACGCTTGTTGTCGAAATCACTCTTTTGTCAAAATCAGTGAATATCTCCTCACGATCCACTCACTACCTGTCACGTATTGCGTGTGCATGTGCAGAGCATCTAGTGTTGCTGTAAACTGGTATGTAAACAAAGCATATGTAAAAAAAAAAAAAAAAGGCTATAGTGACATACCAGTTTACAGAGCCTAGGCTGTGTATTAAAACTTGATTTCTTTTTAGGACACATGAGGAGATATTCACTGATTTTGACATATAAAGTGATTTTGACAACAAGCCTTCTCCAGAATCACTCAGTGCGTTTACATGCAGACTCATAATCGGATAACTAAACGAATAAGACCTCAACATGACTTTTAAACTGCATGTAAACACCTTTATCCGATCTACTTCGGACACAAATCGGCACAATAACGGACAAGAGAAGTCGGATAAGAACACCTAGATAATTCGTTCATTGTCGGCTTTCTCTCTGCATGTATACAGGGATCGGATATCGCATATCGGACTTCTCGTTCTGTGCTTGTGTGCCTGCGCGTGATAGGCTACACCATGGGTTATTGACGGAAGAGAACCGGACGTGGCTCTAAAACCACTTGTTGAAAGCATGGTTGAAAGGGCTACAGCGCCACCTAGCATAGTGGAGACAGCCATGCATCGGACATTTGTCCGATTTCTGAAAGGCCATGTATACTCAGACAAGTGACACGGTCCGTTCGAGTGTCTTGTTCGATATATGTGATAATCCAATCTAGTTGTGCCATGTAACCGCACTGACTGACTCCACCTTCAATTGTGTGAAGGGGAAATGTCTAAATGGTCAAATATATATATATACAGTATCTCACAAAAGTGAGTACACCCCTCACATTTCTTCACATTTTTCTTTATTTCTTTCCATGGGACAACTCTGAATAAATGACACTTTGATACAATGTAAAGTAGTCAGTGTACAGCTTGTATAACAGTGTAAATTTACTGTCCCCTCAAAATAACTCGACACACAGCCATTAATGTCTAAACTGCTGGCAACAAAAGTGAGTACACCCCTTAGAAAAAATTTACAAATTGGGCCCAAAGTGTAAATATTTTGTGTGGCCACCATTATTTTCCAGCACTGCCTTAACCCTCTTGGGCATGTAGTTCACTAGAGCTTCACAGGTTTCAACTGGAACCCTCTTCCACCCATTCATGACGACATCTCGGACCTGGTGGATATTAAAGACCTTGCGCTCCTCCACCTTCCGTTTGAGGATGCCCCAACAATGCTCAATAGGGTTTAGGTCTGGAGACATGCTTGGCCAGGCCATAACCTTTACCCTCAGCTTTTTTAGCAAGCCACTTGTCGTCTTGGAGGTGTGTTTGGGGTCGTTATCATGTTGCAATACCACCCTGCGGCCCAGTTTACGAAGGTTGAGTGCACATGGTCAGCGTCGTACACAGAGGTTGGCTTTGGAAAATAGACGCATGAGTGCTGCCAGCATTGCTGAAGGGCTTGAAGGGGTGGGGGTCAACCTGTCAGTGCTCAGACCATACGCCGCACTCTGCATCATACTGGTCTGCATGGCTGTCGTCCCAGAAGGAAGCCTATTCTAAAGATGATGCACAAGAAACCCCACAAAAAGTTTGCTGAAGACAAACAGACTACAGACATGGATTACTGCAACCATGTCCTGTGGTCTGATGAGACCAAAATACATTTATTTGGTTCAGATGGTGTTAAGAGTGTGGAGCGGCAACCAGGTGAGGAGTACAAAGACAAGTGTGTCTTGCCTAGAGTCAAGCATGGTGGTTGGAGTGTCATGGTCTGGGGCTGCATGATTGCTGCCAGCACTGGGGATCTACAGTTCATTGAATTCTAACATGTACTGTGACATACTGAAGCAGAGCATGATCCCCTCCCTTCATAAACTGGGCCGCAGGGCAGTACTGCAACATGATAATGACCCCAAACACCCCTCCGAACGACCACTGGCTTGCTAAAGAAGCTGAGGGTAAAGGTTATGGACTGGCCAAGCATGTCTCCAGTCTTAAACCCTATTGAGCATCTTTGGGGCATCCTAAAACGGGAGATGGAGGAGCGCAAGGACTCTAATATCCACCAGCTCCTTGATGTCGTCATGAATGGGTAGAAGAGGGTTCCAGTTGCAACCTGTGAAGCTCTAGTGAACTACATGCCCAAGAAGGTTAAGGCAGTGCTAGAAAATAATGATGGCAAAACAAAATATTGACACTTTGGGCCCAATTTGGACATTTTTTCTTAGGGGTGTACTCACTTTTGTTGCCAGCAGTTTAGACATTAATGGCTGTGTGTCGAGTTATTTTGAGGGGACAGTACATTTACACTGTTATACAAGCTGTACACTGACTACTTGACATTGTATCAAAGTGTCATTTATTCAGTGGTGTCCCATGGAAAGATATAATGAAATATTTGAAGAAATGTTAGGGGTGTACTCACTTTTGTGAGATACTGTATATTCAGTATAAATGGACTTATATAGCGCTTCTCTCAGCCCCAAAGCGCTTTTACATGTCTTACCGCATTCACCCATTCACACACACACACACACACACACACACACACACACACACACACACACACACACACACACACACACACACACACACACACACACACTCATTCAGCGATGGCATTTACTGTTATACTCACTGAACTCTGTTGCCATGACGGAGATGTTGTGCCAAGCGTTCTCTTCTCGGTCCAAATCTCTGAGGATGAAAACCGATCCGTTTCCAGCATGGACGTTGAACACTCTGTCCATGTCTGTGCGCCGATCAATAGTGTACCTGCACACAACACACACACACACACACACACACCAACACACACACACACACACACACACACACACACACACACACACACACACACACACACACACAACACAAATATACGTGCGCACATGGGTCAGCGTCTCAACTTTTGAACTCGGATACAAGGTACAGTCACATCATCAGAGTGACATATTGGTGAGTCACTGTTAAGGAAAAAACTAAATATTTTTTTGAAGCATGGGTCATTTTTGAGAAGTTTGTCTATTTTTCTTCCATAACATGTCTTCTTTCATACTAGTGTAAATAAAAGGTCCACAATGTACATTTAGGTCTGTTTGCGTATGTGTATTTATCCTCTTAGAGATGGTTATAGAGTCTATAACCATCTTTAACGGCCATTATCTCAACATACGTTTTTTTCAATACTCTAAACCAAAAAGTTAAACTTCTAAAGCACCTACTAAATTCATTATTGGCTCTATTCTGAAGGTTTATCACAGAAGGATTTGTTCATGTGTTGTTAATTGTCTGATTTATGAAACATTTTGATCCTAAAAACATGCAGAAAATGCATTTTTAAGACCTGTACAAAATATTTGTAGATGTATAAAATGAGAAAAAAGGTAAGTTAAAGAAGTCACCTAAGCCACAAGAAGTGTCTCGCATTAAACTGACAGTCTGTGTGGTTAGAATACTTTTTTTCCGTAAGCAGTATGTACTCAAAACAAGTCTAACTATGCGCAATGTATTTGTTTGCACTCTACCATTATATCCTTTCGTTGCTATTCATACCACACGAGAACACATTAAGGCAAATATATGTGGTACTCTCAAAACTGTTGATTTTATTTAAATTAGCCCAAGGTAATTTTCTTGAATTTTAAGGGCTTCAGGATATTGTTATACATGTATGAGAACAGTACATTCATTTATTCGCCACATTCAATGTGAGAGGAACTTAAAATGTAAGCAGCACCCAGGTGGAACTGTTGACACTATAGTAGTTGCGCTACGGGTTGTTGTCATTGGGGAGCACCTCCGCCCGCATCCTCAGATGCAACTTGGATGACAAACTAACCAGCCATGTCTTCATTGCTTCTCACCTTTTCTGTATATTACAGGTCAGTAGTTGGTATAAAATGTCAACCTTCTAAAGCCTTGCTTTATATGTATAACTGTTGAAGAAGTTCGGGTCATGTTTTTGAGTGTTTTAGTGAACTTAAGAGACTTTAAAATACTGCCGTTGAGAAGAAAGGGAGAGAAAAGACCATAAGGCGTGAAAGCTCCGGCTCCGCCGATTATGGGTTTATTATCGCCCTGTGTAATGTCTAACAGGCATGCCGCTTGATTTAAGGTTTATTGTCAACCTTCTAAGGGCCCGTGTCCACCTACCGCCTTTTTCCGACCAGAAGCGCCTTTTTTCAATCGATTCCCAATGAGAAGCGGCCGCCTCGGCAAAAGGCGGCCGCTCTGAGAAGAGGCGCAGCGCCCAGCGTTTTTTTTCGAGCGTTTTTTGTCTTTTTGTGCGGCCGCTTCGAGATTTGCAAGTTGAAAAAAGTTTAACTTTTCAGAAAGGCGGTGGGACGTCACCGCCGCTTTTTTCAAAGGGCCAATCAGATAGTAGATCGTCGGGACTCGTCGTCTTGACAACAAGGAAGGCGGAAGAGAAACTGCTTTTTCCGTCTCTGTTTCCCGAAACTGTACGAAAATAGTGACTTAAAATGACCAGAACAGAGGGAGGAGAGCCCGTTTGTGGGAGCAGATTAGGCGAACACTTGATTCGCTGTATTTTTTATCTCCTACGGATCGTTTCATGCGCACACGTCAGCCTACAACTTGCTCCGTGTGTTTTGCAGGAGCCGCGATAACTCCTCATCCAAACAGAGGATGGTGGAAAGTATTCTCTGTTTCATAAGACTACTCATATTAAAATCTAACGATTTAAATAGAAAACAGCAAACCTAAACAGTTAAACCAGTGTTGATAGGTCTGACTGACAGGTGACGATCTGCATTTTTTCTCCCCCGATCACAGCGCTCTCTCTCTCCCAGCTCATAAAATGCTTGAAAAAAGCGGTCGAAAAAAACGCTCAGTAGACACTCCCGAGCGCACAGCCAGCGTTTAACGCTGGAAAAAGGCGTTAGGTGGACACGGGCCCTAAAGCCTTGCTTTATATGTATAACTGTTGAATAAGCTAAGCCTTGCTTTATATGGGTAACTGGAATAAGCTCGGGTCATGTTTTGAGTGTTTTTAGCGAACTTAAGAGAAAATACTGTAAGGCGCGTAGCCTCCTGCTCCGCCGAATATGGGTTTATTATTCACCCTGCGTAATGTCTTGCAGGCGTGCCGCTTGATGTAAGGTTATTGTGTGTATTTTGCACAGTGTTATTTTGATGTGTGTTCTCCCGCACACACAGCAGCTTAAAGGGGAATTTGAGTAAATGTTAAAGGTTCATGGCTACAGTTTTACAAGTTATGAAGAATTTATGATGTTTATATTAATGCATACTGTTTAAAGATACGAGTGTAACTGTTACATCCAGAGTCACATCTGGGTTTACCTTGTATTGAAAACATTTAGCTTTCTCTGACTGATACTTTGTGTATGTTTAAGTGTGTGTGAATCTAGAATAATTGCAACTTACATGTTGCATTCAAGTACAGTAGAAAAATGCTGTAATTTGCACTGTATTATTACTGATGCCTTAACTCACTTATACAGGTGAATGTGAATTAGAATAGGATGTATGTGAACTAGATGTAATGCACTTATAAAGTTGAAGACTGAACAAAAGCGAGACTCAGGAGAAATGTATTGTATTTTATTTGTGAATTTGAATAGAGATGCAACTTGGATGACAAACTAACCAGCCGCGTCTTCATTGCTTCTCACCTTTTCTGTATATTACAGACATCTTTATTGTCACGTGGCACCCCAATCCTGGGACCCGTAGCATATACATTCCCAGCATCCACACAGAAGAAAATCAAATGTGTTAAAGAGAGAAAAAACTTTTTCACCTACACTAAAGAAAGTACGGGGAGCTAATAAAAAAAGACACTTCTTAAAATTTCAAGAGTTTCGTTGACAGCTCACTTTACACAAATCACTATAGATGCTTTTCCTTAATGTTCTATAATCATACAGATAATTTAAAATGTTCGACAAGTTTATATCAGACTCATACGCCTCCGAAACATATGCTGCGAACACAAATAACAATGGTGTATTGAATTAAAAAAGGTGCGGCGATTTTTTTTTTTCAGCAAAATTCAACAGCAGTATCCTTTTTAACAGTCCTTGTAAACTCATCCAAACCCAGGGATGAAGGACGGCCTATTTTAAAAATGATTCTCAATTTCTTTGGCACACAATGAATGAAAATCACAATTCTTAAAAGACAAATGTCCATATTCTCAAAATGGACTTCTTATTCTCTCTCTCCTGCTGATTGTGTATTTGAATGATGCACTGTTGAACTGGAAAAGTTTCTGAAAATCAGAGATTGTCTGTAGCAACTAAAACTTTGCTTCGATGCTTCGATTTGAGCCAACTAATTATCTTGTTGTTGCTTGTCATGCGTATGTAATGAACACACACTTAAGCCTTAACATATCTGATTAGAATTCATTACGCTACTTTTCCATTTATATTTAGACATATGGCACTAATATGTGATCAACTCATACGTGATCAACCATCAGCGTCACAACGTTTCAAATATAAAATGTCACATATCTTCTGTGCTGTACATAGTGTCAACATGCCACATAATTAAAAAGTGAATCTGTAATTAACATCTGTGCGTTGTTTAATTTTAGTGGAACCAATCATATGTTGTGACTCGTGGACTGTCATTCATCACAGAAAGTTTCATGTTAGTGGCAATATGAAACTAAGTATCGAGGGCTTGGCGCAAAAGGGGCGTAAGTGACATTTTCTGAATTTTACAGGAGAGCAAAAACAAACTTTTTATTTATTGTAAATATTTAATAAAAAACAGCATATTGAAGCAGTCTCAGTAATATAGATGAGGCTTCAGTCTCTACTGTAATATAGATTAGGCTTCAGTCTCTACTGTAATAGAGATGAGGCTTCAGTCTCTACTGTAATATAGATTAGGCTTCAGTCTCTACTGTAATAGAGATTAGGCTTCAGTCTCTACTGTAATAGAGATGAGGCTTCAGTCTCTACTGTAATAGAGATGAGGCTTCAGTCTCTACTGTAATAGAGATGAGGCTTCAGTCTCTACTGTAATAGAGATTAGGCTTCAGTCTCTACTGTAATAGAGATTAGGCTTCAGTCTCTACTGTAATAGAGATGAGGCTTCAGTCTCTACTGTAATATAGATGAGGCTTCAGTCTCTACTGTAATAGGGATTAGGCTTCAGTCTCTACTGTAATAGAGACGAGGCTTCAGTCTCTACTGTAATAGAGATTAGGCTTCAGTCTCTACTGTAATAGGGATTAGGCTTCAGTCTCTACTGTAATAGAGATGAGGCTTCAGTCTCTACTGTAATAGGGATTAGGCTTCAGTCTCTACTGTAATATAGATGAGGCTTCAGTCTCTACTGTAATAGAGATGAGGCTTCAGTCTCTACTGTAATAGAGATGAGGCTTCAGTCTCTACTGTAATAGAGATTAGGCTTCAGTCTCTACTGTAATAGAGATTAGGCTTCAGTCTCTACTGTAATAGAGATTAGGCTTCAGTCTCTACTGTAATAGAGATGAGGCTTCAGTCTCTACTGTAATATAGATGAGGCTTCAGTCTCTACTGTAATAGAGATGAGGCTTCAGTCTCTACTGTAATAGGGATTAGGCTTCAGTCTCTACTGTAATAGAGATGAGGCTTCAGTCTCTACTGTAATAGGGATTAGGCTTCAGTCTCTACTGTAATAGAGATTAGGCTTCAGTCTCTACTGTAATAGAGATGAGGCTTCAGTCTCTACTGTAATAGAGATGAGGCTTCAGTCTCTACTGTAATATAGATGAGGCTTCAGTCTCTACTGTAATAGAGATGAGGCTTCAGTCTCTACTGTAATATAGATGAGGCTTCAGTCTCTACTGTAATATAGATGAGGCTTCAGTCTCTACTGTAATAGGGATTAGGCTTCAGTCTCTACTGTAATATAGATGAGGTTTCAGTCTCTACTGTAATATAGATGAGGCTTCAGTCTCTACTGTAATATAGATGAGGCTTCAGTCTCTACTGTAATAGAGACGAGGCTTCAGTCTCTACTGTAATATAGATGAGGCTTCAGTCTCTACTGTAATATAGATGAGGCTCTAGTGTAATATAGATGAGGCTTCAGTCTCTACTGTAATATAGATGAGGCTTCAGTCTCTACTGTAATATAGATGAGGCTTCAGTCTCTACTGTAATAGAGACGAGGCTTCAGTCTCTACTGTAATAGAGATGAGGCTTCAGTCTCTACTGTAATATAGATGAGGCTTCAGTCTCTACTGTAATAGAGACGAGGCTTCAGTCTCTACTGTAATAGAGATGAGGCTTCATTCTCTACTGTAATATAGATTAGGCTTCAGTCTCTACTGTAATATAGATTAGGCTTCAGTCTCTACTGTAATATAGATTAGGCTTCAGTCTCTACTGTAATATAGATGAGGCTTCAGTCTCTACTGTAATATAGATTAGGCTTCAGTCTCTACTGTAATATAGATTAGGCTTCAGTCTCTACTGTAATATAGATTAGGCTTCAGTCTCTACTGTAATAGAGATTAGGCTTCAGTCTCTACTGTAATAGAGATTAGGCTTCAGTCTCTACTGTAATAGAGATTAGGCTTCAGTCTCTACTGTAATATAGATTAGGCTTCAGTCTCTACTGTAATATAGATGAGGCTTCAGTCTCTACTGTAATAGAGATTAGGCTTCAGTCTCTACTGTAATATAGATGAGGCTTCAGTCTCTACTGTGATATAGATTAGGCTTCAGTCTCTACTGTAATATAGATGAGGCTTCAGT
Source organism: Hyperoplus lanceolatus (assembly GCA_026929865.2). Classification (NCBI taxonomy): domain Eukaryota; kingdom Metazoa; phylum Chordata; class Actinopteri; order Uranoscopiformes; family Ammodytidae; genus Hyperoplus; species Hyperoplus lanceolatus. Next base: position 4,674,422 of record CM049415.1, read on the forward strand.
CTCTACTGTAATATAGATGAGGCTTCAGTCTCTACTGTAATATAGATTAGGCTTCAGTCTCTACTGTAATATAGATTAGGCTTCAGTCTCTACTGTAATATAGATGAGGCTTCAGTCTCTACTGTTATATAGATTAGGCTTCAGTCTCTACTGTAATAGAGATTAGGCTTCAAGGAATTCATATTTGTAAAACAAATCTTAAATTTGAAAAAAAATATTTATAAAAAAATATTCAAAAATAAAGTGTGTATTTTAGTGTCCATATCTATGTGGGTATATCAGGTTCTCCAAACATATTCAAAACACTTTTTCTGTAGTATAGATGTTGGTCTTTTCTGCAATCCCTCCATATTGTCAGTAGCCTGGCTCCGCCCGCCCGCCCGCCTACTTCCGGACAAATTTTATTTTCCCTTCAGTAGTCAGTCTGGGTGTACAGCCCATTTCCCACTTTTGCTGGAGATTCGACAGCCGGTCCAATCAGCGAATAGAGCGAGTGGCTGAGAACGATGACGTTGAAGTCGCGCTCCAGTTTCAGTTGCCAGAAGCCGGCTCATGACACACGTGACGACCAAACGTTATGCGATTGGTTGGCTAATCCAGAGTGGCACTGGGCAGATCCAATAGTTTTAAACTTTAACAGACACCCGCCTCCATGAGTGAACGTTTGCCAATTAAAGCACTGCCAGACCTTCTGTACAAATGAAATGAAGTACGATGGTCTGGTAGCACCAGGCTAGATTGTCAGCTCTTTCAGTCTATTTATGATGCACCTTTTGTGCGCCAAGCCTGGTGCACTTACGCCTTTTTTGCTCCAAACTCAACCGAAGGTTTTCACTTACGCCTTTACGTTTTCAGCCTTTATTTCAAAAAGTGAAATGTTTAGTGATGTTATTCTTTTACCATTTGATAGAACTTATCAAGACCTTAAAATGATATGTAAAAGTCATTTTCGCCAAATATGTCACTTACGCCCCTTTTGCTCCAAGCCCTCGTTATGCCCAGTTAAGCATCTCCTGTTGTGTGGTATATCATGATGTTGGATAAAGCCAGAGTTAAAATATGTATTTCTATTGTTCAATGTATTAACTTAACGTATTGTTAAAGGTGCACTGTGTAATATGACATCATCAAGAAAGTTCTACAAAGTTCTAGAATGCAACGCTCCCTGGGTAACCCCACCCCTTTCGAAAAATAACAGAAGCTACAGTGGCCTTCAAGGACAAGAACAATTCTAAATTTTAAACAATGCACCTGATGACATTCCAACTATGAAGCTTTCAAGATGGCGACACTAGGCCTTGGTCCAAAATATGCAGAAATATGGATATATATGAGACCCTTTCTAAGGGAAAAAATTAATTCTTAAAAAAAAAAAAATCAGCTATTATGCACTAAATTAAATGTACTTATGGATATTATAATTACTTTCTACAAAGTCTGCTGGGAAATAAAACCCACAATTCTAAACACTGCAGGTTTACTACAGACTTTTTCCGTTTCATAAATCAAAATATTTGCATACACGCATGCATATTTATAAGATGAAAATGTATCACAAATACATTTGACAATTAACCACATATGAACAAATCCTTCTGTAACAACCTTCAGAATAGAGCTGAGAATGATCATGGAAAGTTTAGTTGACGTAAGTGCTTTGTAAGTTGATACATTTAAGTATTGAATTTAAAAAAGTTGAATATGGTGGTATAGGAGAAATATACAGACACAAACTATCTACTGGACTAGATGCAACTGAGTAAGTAAAACAGTATACTTGTTGTTGTGTCAGGTGTATTGACCCTTTAACATAAAAGCTATTCTGCCTTTCCCCCTTGTGCAAACAGTCCTGGATAGTCTGTTCTGTGGAGCTGACAGATTTATGTAAGTGTTTGCGGAGCGACACACACACACACACACGCACAGAGAGAGAACACATGCGCACGCACGCAAGCAAGTACGCACACACACACACACACACACACACACACAAAAACCCACATACACGCACACACTCACTCACACGCACACACTCACTCACACAGACATGCAAACCCACAAACACGCAGACACACACACACACACACACACACACACACACACACACACACACACACACACACACACACACACACACACAATGCCAACAGGTTATCCAGTTGTGTTGTTTTTCTCTGCTTCTCCCAGACCAGTGTGATACATCAGTGTGATTAATGTAGTAGAGGCTCCAGGAGGGCCGACCGTAGAGAGGGAGAGAGACCCAGAGGGAAGGCTATGAACGCGGGCTCGCAATGCACCGCTGCCCCCCCCCCCTCTATTCGGTCAATATAAACACACAGACAGACAGATAGACAGACAGACAGACACATACACGCACACACAGATGGACACACACACAGACGGACAGACAGACAGACACACACACACGTTTGTATGGCTATACTTGTGAGGACATTCATTGACATAATGCATTCCCTAGCCCCTTACCCTAACCCTAACCATCAGAACTAAATGCCTAAGCCCAACCTTTACACTAACCCTAACATAAACCTAATTCATACCTGAACCTTAAAACCTAGTGTTAACCCTCAAACAGCCCTTTAAAGGCCTGTCCCAAAGGTCTAAAACTCTAATTGGTTCTCACAAATGTAGTTGTACAATCACACACACACACACACGCACACACACACACACACACACACACACACACACACACACACACACACACACACACACACACACACACACACACACACACACACACACACACACACACACACACACACACACACACACACACACACACACACACACACTCCCTGCATCAACCTGCATTTCATTTTACTGTCTGTATCCAAACCCCTCCCTCCCAGTCTAAACGGCCGGCCCGTTCCGGCAGTAACTCTAAACTCGTTAAATCTGCCCCTTCACTAATTGCTTTTCTAATATTCCCAATAATTCTGCGGGGCCGTTCCCTCTCTCTAACCCAATGATAAATGGTGTTGCGATAACAGCGCACAGTCAGTGTACTGTCCGGGGCCAGGCAAAGTGCTGCACTCAGCAGGCACACACACAGCTGGGCAGGGACGGGGGAGGACACACACACACACACACACACACAAGGACACGCAAAAGGTCACGGTAAAATGTTAAGTGATCAGTAGGTTGTGGACATAATCTCTCTACTCACAATGGAAGGTACAATACAATTTTTAAAGGTACTATGAGTGACTTATTTTATATTTCTGAAACAGTATAATTTTTTACTCTGATGATCATAAATTACATGAAACAGCAAACGAGGCCATCAGTGCCTATAATGCTATTTTTGGCACTGATGGACTGCGCATTTGTACAAAGGGGGTGCAAGAATTAACACAAACTGAAAGTTGCTCGGAGCATGATTTAAGATGATGTAGTCATTTGAGGGTTTGAAGGTTAAAAGGTCATAAGCTATTTTGACCTTGGGCTATATTTGGATGAAAAGATGGAGTTTTATACCTTTAGGTTTCATACATTTGCTGTTAAAGGCACATACAATAAAATTAATAAGAATTGTTTAAAGGTACAGTCCTAGCAACACCTTCAAATATAGGACTGTTAATGTCATAAATGTGCTGAGTGGTTAATAATATAATAAATAGCGGTTCATTTATATACTGTATAATATGGAACACTTAGGAAAGTACAATAACAGCTGCAGGTCCTATTTAGTAGCATCATGACCTTCAACATAGATAGAGTTTATCAGTCATCAACAATGAAAATCAAACAATTATATATTTTTTTATTTTGGGCACTTTGACGTTTTCTTATGAAAGATTGGCATCACTGTCTGCTACTGAAACTGATGAAATATAATGGATCTTAAAGTCAAAGTATTGTTTTTCAAGGTCAAATTAACAAACCGCACACATTAGGTGCATGAATGTTTGTGACAGTATTTAAAAAAAACCTGCGGGTCTATATAGCTACCGCCATATTAAATGATACATCTCCAACTTGATTAAAAAATCTCACGTAAAAAAACGACTAAAGTTTTCTCCTCCCGATCTCCGCCCTTGGCGAGCTGGAAGACTAGTAACAGTATTTAAAATATTGCAGCTATAAAAAATGCTTCATTAAATCGGGGGCCTAATAAAAGTGTTTTAAGAGCTTTTTGGAGCAGAGTGAACTCTATAGGAGGGACCATGGGATAGGGCTGTGCCTTGTGTGTGATAGCAATTTAGAAAAAAACATACTATAAGCGTAATGGGATGATAAAAAAGATTGAATATAAAGGTGCACTGTGTACCTTTGGGTGTGTCAGAGAAGTGAAACATGTTCTAAGGTCTATTCTCATTACTGAATAGACGCACTTTCCTCACAGGAAAATGTGATCCCTGGAACACTGCTTGAAGTTAGAAAGCTTCCTGAAAAGTTACTGTTTCACTGTTGTTGTTTACAGCAGCAGGGCCCACAGTTTTGGTTTACGAACATATTCTAGTCTTACATTTGGTTCCAGGTTCCACAAAAGTAAAAAAAAAAATATTCATGATGATAGAATATTCAATACTAATTACACTGAGAGAAAATAAGTTTGTAAACTAACTGCAGGCTCATCAAAATGTAACCAAACCCCCCTCCTCTGAAACTGCATAGTGCACCTTTAAAAAAAAAATAAAGATCTTATCTTCTCAGTAACTTCCTTATAGCGAGTGGACCCCCAGGCTTGTGACACACACACACACACACACACACACACACACACACACACACACACACACACACACACACACACACACACACACACACACACACACACACACACACACACACACACACACACACACACACACACACACACACACACACACACTCCCCCACCCCAGGCTTGTTCCCATGCCCATACTCCTCCACAGTGTGTCTTTAAATGCCATGGGCTAGCTGCTGCTGCTGCTATCTGCTGCTAGCTGCTTGATGATCGCCCATAAAAGAGAATGATATCATATTTGACACCTGCAATAAAGTGCTGGAACTTCAACCTTGAGAGCCAACTCCCTCAGTGTGCATCGTAAAAATGAAAGAAAATCTCACGGACAGGGAGTGGATGGCACAGCTTAAAGCATCTGCGTATAACAGCCTAACGCTTGCCATCACTTCAATTCAATTTAATCGGATACTAGAATTTTGTATTGCGGTGAATTGAAGTTGTGTATGTGTATTGTCTTGATACAGTGTTTTGTTAAATCTACTAAGGCTGTATTATGTGTGTGTGTGTGTGTGTGTGTCTTTATTATGTGTATTTATTAATGCTGTTTATATGTGTATGGAGAGAAAATCTAAGCATAGCAGATTAGATTAAGAGATTTAGAGTTAATATTTAAATCAATGCACTTAATGGGAGCTTCTTTATTGCGTGAATATAAAAAATTAAATGTTGTAGATGAATACTTTTCCCATTAAGGATTAAAAAACCACTCGGATTGACTAACCCTGCTAGCACCAAAACTAGTTCACTCGATGGAAGATTTGTAAAAAAAAAAAAAAAAGCATTGTGTTGTTTTCAAAGATTTCCCAAAAAAGGCCCACTTAGCCAAAAGCTGAAAACACCATAATAATTGTTGGATTCTCAAATTCACAACTGTCCATGAATGCCCCTCAACAGGAACTAATGACCTACAAATGTAATAAAAAAATAATCTGGCTAGTTTACCAAAATCTCACATTCCACATGTCTTTTTTCAAATATATGTGTATATAATATACAACGATTTTTTTGACAAAAATCAACCATTTGCATGATACCGATGCTGTATAAAAATCGACTGACAAACTACACTTTTTTTTTCCTAAGATACTAAACTAAACAATCCCTTAAACAATCTAAAACAAAGCAGCCTTATTTATAGTAAATGATCCATAGAATTTAGTACATTTGTGTGTGTGTTTGTGTGTGTGTGTGTGTGCTAATGTAGTTTATTACCTGACGAGGCTGTTCTTGTCATCTGGATCTGTTGCGCTGACGGAGCCTATGATAGTGTTGCTCACAGCGTCCTCCTTCACCTCCATGATGTAGTGGTTCCTCTCAAACAATGGCGGCTCGTCCACGTCCTGCACGTAGATCTTCACCGTGGCTTCGTCTCTGAACGGACCCATGGAGAAGAACCGAGGGTTGATGTGAACGTTCTCCACCTGCACACGGAGACTGTACGAACGCTTTCTCTCGTAGTCCATAGGCTGGGGAGGAGAAAAAATATGTACATGTTAGTGACATGCTCAAAGCACCTTATGTGTTCATTCTTGCGCCTCCTTTGGACAAAAGCGGTAGTGTGTTTTACTACGCCAGATGTTGTTCCTGGGTGAGCGTATACCCATGACAAAGGCATTAAGAAAAACTCTATAAGAAATAGCATTATTATAGCATCTTGTTTGCTGTTACATGTTATTTATGACCATCAGAGAGAAAAATTTGACTGTTTCAGAAATATTTATAAGTTCCTCGAAGCTACTTTAAATGTATTTTCTTATCCTTAGCCGGCTCCATTTTGCGGTTGCCGCTTTTGCCTGTAAATACATGTACATAATAGTAATGCAATGTAAATTTATGCTAGACCTTTTATGTTGGAATATAGGCTTTTCATTTTACCTAAAGGGAGCAGCTGTGTTATTTTTCATGTATGTATATCCCCCTATAATCCTGCATCTAACCACACTACACTGTTCCTCTTACATCCTATAATTTACAGCGGGCCATGATTAGTAGCTTGCTGCATTTTCTGTCGCATAATGCATTTTTACCGCAGAATGGCCATTTTATATGCCTTTGTTTTTCAAGTTTTTTTTCAGAACTTTTTTTTTTTCTGAAGTAGTATCCATTGAAGTTATCCCCCTATTGATGGTAATAATTGGTAGGGTGCATTATAATGAACATAGGCACAGTGCAGTGCAAAGCATAGCAGCTGGATGTCTCTGTGTGTGTGTGTGTGTGTGTGTGTGTGTGTGTGTGTGTGTGTGTGTGTGTGTGTGTGTGTGTGTGTGTACATATGAAAGGAAATGCCTGGATCTCGAAACAACCGATACAAAGCTTGAAAACTCCACATGGAAGGAGCCTTTTGCTGGGGCCAATAATAATATAAAATATCAACAAAATGTTTAAGTAATGTTTATTGCTAGTTGCTGTTTCCACTTAAAGATGCATGTGTGTTTTAGTGGAGTATGCATGTGTGTTTTATTGGAGTATTGGGGAGAGTTCTAGATTGCTACGCTCCCTGGCAAACCCCTCACTTTTGGAGAATTTACAGAAGCTACGGAGGCCTTCGAGGACAAGAAGCTAGTCACTAAAGATCATCCACCACTGCCTCAAGTCTTTCCACAATATCAAGTGATGAGGTGAAGATGTATTCAGTTATTTATTCCATAGAACTTTTTCTTTGTCTTGGTGCATTTCTCCAGGACGCCCACTATATATAAAAAACACATACGGCTGTTAAGTTTGTCCATTCTGAGCTACTGTAGAAACATGGCAGTGCAACATGGCGACCTCCATGGAGGGAGACCTGCTCCTATGTAGATAAATAAGGCTCTTTCTAAGGTCATAAAATAACAAGCGATTACACACTAATTAAAAGATATACATACGTTCTGAAAATTAACAATACATTCTACGCACTGCACCTTTAAGCTAGGCATGTTGTGTGAGCAAAGTATACATGCTTTGAAGGCCTGCTACCAACAAAGTAGGCATGCACTCCCACTTGACAAGCCCATTTAATTAGTAAGTTCAGAATTAGGGCAATGCTCACGCACGCACGCACACACACACACACACACACACACACACACACACACACACACACACACACACACACACACACACACACACACACACACACACACACACACACACACACACTCCCCCTCCCCCATCTACTACTGCAGTAGTGGCTACATCAGGCAATTATGTCATCTTCCACTTAATGATGGCATGATGGACCGTATGGATTGAAAGGCTTGCAGAGAGAAGGCAGGGTGCTTGATAAGGTAGCTGCCAGTATGTGTGTAGAATATATCAGACACACACACACACACACACACACA
>CM049415.1:4687500-4700000 GCA_026929865.2 Hyperoplus lanceolatus
AGTGTGAGTGAATGAGATAGCAAGTGTGTGAGTGAATAAGTGAGTTAGTATGTGTGCGTGCGTGCGTGCTTGGTGCCCGCGTGTGTGTGTGTATGTATGGTCTTTTCCATGAGTGTTGTACCCACTCTTGGTGAAGCGTGGCGGGTTGTCGTTGACGTCAGAGAGGGTGATGCTGACAGTGGTGGTCCCAGAGAGCCCACCCATCTGTCCGGCCATGTCTTTAGCCTGGATCACAACCTGGTAGTTCTCCTTTACCTCTCTGTCCATCCCGGGCAGGGCTGTCTTGATTAAGCCTGCAGAAAAAAAACAAAAAAAACAAAAAAAATTATTTATTTGTTTATTTGACAGGGACTCTATGTTCTTAACATGTTTTATACAATCCCCCCCCCTTTTTACATTGTTTGATTTTAACAGAGCTTGAATTTTAAATATTCCATGTAAAATAAGTAACTTAAATATACAATGTACATATAAATGCCATGTTGTAGCTGTGTTTGTCGGTATGTGTGTGTGTGTGTGTGTGTGTGTACCAGCAGTACCAGAGTTAGCTATAAGGTAATTTCTTTTATCTGTAGTCCCTGGGCATAATATGTTATTATTTAATAGCCTCATAAGTGTCAAATCACAAGTAAGTCTTGAAGAGCTTTCCAATCTGCTCTTAAAGGTACAGTGTCTGATAAAAGAGTATTTTGGTGGCATCTAGTGGTGAAAGTTCTAGATTGCAATGCTGTTAACTACACCTGCTGTTTGGAGAATTTACAGAAGCTACGGTGGCCTTCAAGGACAAGAAGCTAGTTACTAAAGACGGCATCATCCACCACTGCCTCAAGTCTTTCCACAATATCAAGAGATGAGGTGAAGATGTATTTAGTTATTTATTCTATAGTACTTCTTCTTCTTGGTCTTCCAACAGGTGCATTTCCCCAGAACGCCCACTATATATAAAATCACTTATGGACGTTACATTTCTGCCTTTTTTTTGACAAATGACTGTCACCCGAAACATCTTGAGGTTTTGAACTTATGCTCAAATAAAACAATGTATTTAAAGAGGCGCCTTTGGGCCATCGGAAATTATAACTGACATTATTTCAGTATTTTTTGACATTCTGTACAGATAATATGATGAATCGACCAATCAAGAGGATAATTGGCAGCCTAATGGATAACGGAAAATGGTCATTAGTTGAAAATCCTAAAATAATTCATCAACGTTTATTTGATTTTGGAGGTGGATGGGAATCTGACCTTGCTGAGAGCTGCAGCACAAAACTTAAAAAAAAAAAAAAAAGAAAAAAAAAAAAGTTCAACCACACACGCACACGCACACACACGCACGCACACACACACGCACACACACACACACACACACACACACACACACACACACACACACACACACACACACACACACACACACACACACACACACACACACACACACACAATCATGTCCATTTTGCTCTTGACTTTCTACTACTGAAAGCATTTTCAGCAGCAGAGGGCCTCACTATCTTGTTGACCCTTAAACCATGGTCAATGGTTGTTCTTTTGTGGCTGCTCAAATAACTGGACTGGGTGTGCTAGAACATACACATCTAAAAAGAATTGGTACAAAAATGTATAAAAATGTATGATTAAAACGGGTAAAACTTTCACAGTGCATCCGTTTCTGGTGTGTTTTACTAGCAGCGTGTTCAAAACTGTGTGTGTGATCCCTCAATCTCCCCTAAGAGTACAGCGCTTAAATCCATGTCTGCTATTTATTACACGTTTGAGTCTGAATTTGAAGGTGTGTGTGTGTGTGTGTGTGTGTGTGTTCTGTGCGTGTATCTGTGTGAGTGTGTGTGTGTGTGTGTGTGTGAGTGAAAGAGAGAGAGCGAGGTATTAGACTGCTAGAAATAAAGATAAAGAAAAGCCATGTTCACCCTAAATAAACTAGAGCTAATTTAAGACATTATTCACTCTCCTTTAACTTAATAAATACCAATAATAAATGTGATATGATGTGTTATATAATAATAATAATAATAATAATAATAATAATAATAATAATAATAATAATAATAATAATAATAATAATAATAATAACTCCACAGTGGCAAAGCCCCGGGGGTTGATGAGATCCGTCCAGAAATGCTGAAAGCAATGGGTGTGGAGGGGCTGTCTTGGATGACACGCCTCTTCAACATTGCGTGGAAGTCGGGTACAGTGCCGAAGGAGTGGCAGACCGGGGTGGTGGTTCCTATTTTTAAAAAGGGGGACTAGAGAGTGTGTTCCAACTACCGGGGTATCACACTTCTCAGCCTTCCCGGCAAAGTCTACTCCAAGGTGCTGGAAAGGAGGGTTCGGCCGATAGTCGAACCTCAGATTGAAGAGGAACAATGCGGATTCCGTCCTGGCCGTGGAACAACGGACCAGCTCTTCACTCTCGCAAGGATCCTAGAGGGAGCTTGGGAGTTTGCTCATCCAGTCTACATGTGTTTTGTAGATCTGGAGAAGGCTTATGACCGGGTTCCCCGGGAGATAATGTGGGGGGTGCTGCGGGAGTATGGGGTGAGGGTGTCTCTTCTCAGGGCCATCCAATCTCTGTACGCTCAAAGCGAGAGCTGTGTACGGGTTCTCGGTAGTAAGTCAGACTCGTTTCCGGTGGGGGTTGGCCTCCGCCAGGGCTGCGCTTTGTCACCAATCCTGTTTGTCATATTTATGGACAGGATATCAAGGCGTAGTCGTGGTGGGGAGGGGTTGCAGTTTGGTGGTCTGAAGATCTCATCTCTGCTGTTTGCGGATGATGTGGTTCTGATGGCATCATCGGCCTGTGACCTTCAGCTCTCATTGGATCGGTTTGCAGCCGAGTGTGAAGCGGTTGGGATGAGGATCAGCACCTCTAAATCTGAGGCCATGGTGCTCAGCAGGAAACCGATGGATTGTCTACTACAGGTAGGGAATGAGTCCTTAGCCCAAGTGAAGGAGTTCAAGTACCTCGGGGTCTTGTTTGCGAGTGAGGGAACAATGGAGCGTGAGATTGGCCGTAGAATCGGAGCAGCAGGGGCGGTTTTGCACTCGCTTTACCGCACCGTTGTGACGAAAAGAGAGCTGAGTCGTAAGGCAAAGCTTTCGATCTACCGGGCGATCTTTGTTCCTACCCTCACCTATGGTCATGAAGGCTGGGTAATGACTGAAAGAACGAGATCGCGGGTACAAGCGGCCGAAATGGGCTTTCTCAGGAGGGTGGCTGGCGTCTCCCTTAGAGATAGGGTGAGAAGCTCAGTCATTCGTGAGGAACTCGGGGCAGAGCCGCTACTCCTTTGCGTTGAAAGGAGCCAGTTGAGGTGGTTCGGGCATCTGGTAAGGATGCCCCCAGGGCGCCTCCCTAGGGAGGTGTTCCAGGAGCGTCCAGCTGGGAGGAGGCCTCGGGGAAGACCCAGGACTAGGTGGAGAGATTATATTTCCATGCTGGCCTGGGAACGCCTCGGGATCCCCCAGTCAGAGCTGGTTGAGGTGGCCCGGGAAAGAGAAGTTTGGGGTTCCCTGCTCAAGCTGCTGCCCCCGCGACCCGATTTCGGATAAGCGGTTGAAGATGATGATGATGATGATGAATAATAATAATAATAATAATAATACATTTTATTTATATAGCGCTCTTCTATGAGCTTTATATGGACCTATGTCCGTAATAAAGCTTTATATATTAGGAGCCCTCAAGTAGATTGCATTAAATTACATTACATTCATCTTTACTGTGGCAGCACCGCTTAAGTAGCAGCGCAACTAAATTTAGCTCATAAACTTAAAACCATGAGCAAGCAGGAGCAAAGTGCATAAAGATATAGCCAACATAAAGATGAATACATGTATAGCATGACAAATTAACCAATACACACTGAGCTGAAACAATGATCATATGTAGCAACTATTTTAGCATTCAAATTAAAGGCCGGGTAATTAAACTACTAAGACCATTTTATACCTCTCCGGGAACCATCACCTTACCGTGGTGGAGAGGTTTGTGTGCCCCTGTGAACCTGGGAGCTGTGTTGTCCGGAGCCTAGTGCTCCTGGTAGGGTCTCCCAAGGCAAAGTGGTCTCAGGTGAGGGGCCCGACTAAGAATGGTTCAAAAAGACCCTATGGAAAATCACCAAAGAGGAGGAGAGACCCTGCCCGGAGGAAGCCCGGGGCCCCCGTCTGGAGCCAGGCCCAGAAAGGGGGCCCGCCTGCGAGCGTCTGGTGGCCGGGTCTGCCACGGGGCCCGGCCGGGCACAGCCCGAAGAAGCTACGTGGCACCAACCCCCTCTATGACCGATGGGCCCACCACTCGTCGGAGGAACCGCTGGGGTCGGGTGCGCTGCCTAAAGGGTGGCAGTGAAGGGCGGGGACCACAACGGACCAGACCCGGGCGGCAGAGGCTGGCTTTGGGGACGTGGAACGTCACCTCGCTGTGGGGGAAGGAGCTGGAACTGGTGCGGGAGGTGGAGCGCTACCAATTGGACCTGGTGGGGCTTACCTCCACGCACAGTCTTGGCTCTGGAACCGTACTTCTGGACAGGGGTTGGACTCTATTCTTCTCTGGAGTTGCCCAAGGTGTGAGGCGCCGGGCCGGTGTGGGGATACTCCACGAGCCCCGGCTGGGCGCTACTACGTTAGAGTTTACCCCGGTGGACGAGAGGGTCGCCTCCCTACGCCTCCGGGTTGTGGGGGGAAGACTCTGACTGTTGTTTGTGCGTACGCACCGAACAGCAGTTCGGAGTATTCGGCCTTCTTGGAGACCCTGAACGGAGTCCTGCATGGGGCTCCGGTAGGGGACTCCATAGTTCTGCTGGGAGACTTTAACGCGCACGTGGGCAATGATGGAGACACCTGGAAAGGCGTGATTGGGAGGAACGGCCTCCCCGATCTGAACCCGAGTGGTCGTTTGTTGTTAGACTTCTGTGCTGGTCATGGTTTGTCTATAACGAACACCATGTTCGAACATAAGGATGCTCATAAGTGTACATGGTACCAGAGCACCCTAGGCCGAAGGTCGATGATCGATTTCGTGATCGTTTCATCTGATCTGAGGCCGCATGTTTCGGACACTCGGGTGAAGAGAGGGGCGGAGCTGTCAACTGATCACCATCTGGTTGTGAGTTGGGTCAAAGGGTGGGGGAAGACTCTGGACAGACCTGGTAAGCCCAAACGGGTAGTGCGGGTGAACTGGGAACGTCTGGCGGAGGCCCCTGTTCAAGAGATCTTTAATTCGCACCTCCTGCAGAGCTTTTCTAGCATCCCTGTGGAGGTTGGGGGCATTGAACCCGAGTGGTCGATGTTCAAAACTTCCATTGCTGAAGCCGCGGCAGACAGCTGTGGTCTCAAGGTCTTGGGTGCCTCAAGGGGCGGTAACCCTCGAACGCCGTGGTGGACCTCGGTGGTCAGGGAAGCCGTCCGACTGAAGAAGGAGTGCTTCCGGGATATGTTATCTCGGGGGACTCCTGAGGCAGTTGCAAGGTACCGACAGGCCCGAAGGGCTGCAGCTTCTGCCGTGACCGAGGCAAAGCAGTGGGTGTGGGAGAAGTTCGGAGAAACCATGGAGAAGGACTTTCGGTCGGCACCAAAGTGTTTCTGGAAGACCGTCCGGCACCTCAGGAGGGGGAAGCGGGGAACCATCCAAGCTGTGTACAGTCAGGATGGGACGCTGTTGACCTCAACTGAGGAGGTAGTCGGTCGGTGGAAAGAGCACTTTGAGGAACTCCTGAATCCGACTAACACGCCCTCTATGTTGGAGGCAGAGCTGGAGGCTGATGGGGGATCATCGTCAATTTCCCTGGTGGAAGTCACTGAGGTAGTCAAACAACTCCACAGTGGCAAAGCCCCGGGGGTTGATGAGATCCGTCCAGAAATGCTGAAAGCAATGGGTGTGGAGGGGCTGTCTTGGATGACACGCCTCTTCAACATTGCGTGGAAGTCGGGTACAGTGCCGAAGGAGTGGCAGACCGGGGTGGTGGTTCCTATTTTCAAAAAGGGGACCAGAGAGTGTGTTCCAACTACCGGGGTATCACACTTCTCAGCCTTCCCGGCAAAGTCTACTCCAAGGTGCTGGAAAGGAGGGTTCGGCCGATAGTCGAACCTCAGATTGAAGAGGAACAATGCGGATTCCGTCCTGGCCGTGGAACAACGGACCAGCTCTTCACTCTCGCAAGGATCCTAGAGGGAGCTTGGGAGTTTGCTCATCCAGTCTACATGTGTTTTGTAGATCTGGAGAAGGCTTATGACCGGGTTCCCCGGGAGATACTGTGGGGGGTGCTGCGGGAGTATGGGGTGAGGGTGTCTCTTCTGAGGGCCATCCAATCTCTGTACACTCAAAGCGAGAGCTGTGTACGGGTTCTCGGTAGTAAGTCAGACCTGTTTCCGGTGGGGGTTGGCCTCCGCCAGGGCTGCGCTTTATCACCAATCCTGTTTGTGATATTCATGGACAGGATATCAAGGCGTAGTCGTGGTGGGGAGGGGTTGCAGTTTGGTGGGCTGAAGATCTCATCTCTGCTGTTTGCGGATGATGTGGTTCTGATGGCATCATCGGCCTGTGACCTTCAGCTCTCATTGGATCGGTTTGCAGCCGAGTGTGAAGCGGTTGGGATGAGGATCAGTACCTCTAAATCTGAGGCCATGGTGCTCAGCAGGAAACCGATGGATTGTCTACTACAGGTAGGGAATGAGTCCTTACCCCAAGTGAAGGAGTTTAAGTACCTCGGGGTCTTGTTTGCGAGTGAGGGAACAATGGAGCGTGAGATTGGCCGTAGAATCGGAGCAGCAGGGGCGGTTTTGCACTCGCTTTACCGCACTGTTGTGACGAAAAGAGAGCTGAGTCGTAAGGCAAAGCTTTCGATCTACCGGGCGATCTTTGTTCCTACCCTCACCTATGGTCATGAAGGCTGGGTAATGACCGAAAGAACGAGATCGCGGGTACAAGCGGCCGAAATGGGCTTTCTCAGGAGAGTGGCTGGCGTCTCCCTTAGAGATAGGGTGAGAAGCTCAGTCATTCGTGAGGAACTCGGGGCAGAGCCGCTACTCCTTTGCGTTGAAAGGAGCCAGTTGAGGTGGTTCGGGCATCTGGTAAGGATGCCCCCAGGGTGCCTCCCTAGGGAGGTGTTCCAGGAGCGTCCAGCTGGAAGGAGGCCTCGGGGAAGACCCAGGACTAGGTGGAGAGATTATATCTCCACACTGGCCTGGGAACGCCTCGGGATCCCCCAGTCAGAGCTGGTTGATGTGGCCCGGGAAAGAGAAGTTTGGGGTTCCCTGCTCACCCCGGGGAAATTAATATTATTATAATATTATAATATTTTTTTTTATTAATTTTTTTTATTTATGTGATAATATTTTATATAAACATTTAGAATAATATTTTTTTTAGGGGCAATAATTTAATAAACTTAAAACCATGCTGCACCGCAGGAGCCAAGTGCATAAAGATAAGCCAACATAAAGATGAATACATGTATAGCATGACAAATTAACCAATACACACTGAGCTGAAAATGATCATATGTAGCAACTATTTTAGCATTCAAATTAAAGGCCGGGTAATTAAACTACTATGACCATTTTATAGCTGTAAGGTCAGGGCTATTTCTCCGTATGCGTATCGCGACTAGAGCCAGTAGGTCATTCTGTATTTCATAATTCAACTTTTAAGTCATTTAAGAAGATAGCCAACCAATACACCAAACACCACAGCTTATATCTTATATCCCTTTCATTTTCCAAGTGTATAATTCCCCTCCAAAATGCATTCAGCATCATTTACCCGCTCTCGTTTTGAAATGAACACACGTACAAGCCTTTTAAGTGCCTTTTGCAGTTGCTTTCTTCTTGTGCTTTTTTTTTCTGAAACCGTTAGATGTGTAAGTTTTGGAGTCTGGAAAGATTTGTGAGTGAAGCCGTAATTGGCAGCGTGTTCAAAACTGTGTGTGTGATCCCTCGATCTCCCCTAAGAGTACAGCGCTTAAATCCATGTCTGCTATTTATTACACGTTTGAGTCTGAATTTGAAGGTGTGTGTGTGTGTGTGTGTGTGTGTGTGTGTCTGTGCGTGTATCTGTGTGAGTGTGTGTGCGTGTGCATGCGTGTGTGTGTGTGTGTGTGTGTGTGTGTGTGTGTGAGTGAAAGAGAGAGAGCGAGGTATTAGACTGCTAGAAATAAAGATAAAGAAAAGCCATGTTCACCCTAAATAAACTACTGCTTTGATAAACTTAATGACTTGTGGTCTGCAGGGATAATTCATATCAAACACAACACAGAAGAGTGGGTAAGTTGCATCACTCGACAGACAGACAGACAGACAGACAGACAGACAGACAGACAGACAGACAGACAGACAGACAGACAGACAGACAGATAGATAGATAGATAGATAGATAGATAGATAGATAGATAGACAGACAGATACACACTGACGTACAGACATATACACACACACAGACACAGGCATGCACAGACACCCACCCACACACACACACACACACACTCCTAACAATGTGCAATTCATCTCACGGACAAGTCTCAAGCCATTAAGAGAACAGCGATCGTTCGGGAAAAAGAAAAACAGACGTATAGCCGCTTTATAGCCGTCTCCATTTACCTCTGTGTCTACCTCTGTTGTTTGCTTAATGACACCCCCCCCCCCCCCCACACACACACACACACACACACACACACACACAAACACACCCAGACACACACACACACAAACACACCCAGACGTACACACTGATGCACACAGACATTCACACACACGGACAAACACACACACACACACACACACACACACACACACACACACACACACACACACACACACACACACACACACACACACACACACACACACACACACACACACACACACACACACACACACACACACAAACAAAGGGGATGAGGAGGAGGAGAGACTAGAGAAACAAATCCTGCTTATAATGTGATGTCCAGGCGTGTCTTTTGTGTAAGAGCGGATGTCAGCTTACATACCACATGTGGGATAAACCATATTACTGTTAATCCTTCCCGCTAATCTGCAAATGGCTGCTGTTTTTTTTGTCTTTTCCCTCTTTTGTTTAAACGAAAGAGAAAAGAGAGAGAGAGAGAGAGAGAGAGAGGGAGTGCGTTTGTGTGTGTGTGAGAGAGAGAGAGAGAGAGACAGTGAGAGAGTGAGTGAGGGAGTGAGGGAGGGAGAGAGAGATAGAGAGAGAGACAGTCAGTTAGTGAGTGAGTGAGTGAGGGAGGGAGGGAGGGAGGGGGGGAGAGAGAGAGAGAGAGAGAGAGAGAGAGACAGTCAGACACGGGTGGGATGTGTTCCAAAGCGCACATTCATGATTAAAAACTAGATTTCTTTTGGAGGTTGGGGATTTGCCATTCTCCCGGCTACAAATCCAGACAGACATATCCAGGCCTGTATATTTTGTTTTGGGGTTAAAGTCATTTCCAGTTATTATGTGATATATTGTTTCAATTCACTGTCCTGGTAAAAGCTCCTTTTATGATGCTTCTTCAGTTATTGATTTGTAATGTTTCCCAGAGTGGCAGTGCCCGTCCCTTCACAATGGTGTAAACTTGTTACATTCAAACTGGCTTACTGTACAGACACACACACACACAGACACACAGACACACACACACACACACACACACACACACACACACACACACACACACGCACACACACACACACACACACACACACACACACACACACACACACACACACACACACACACACAGTGATTCACAGTGACCACTGTAGCAAGCAACATGCCTGTATCTTGTTTTCTCGCATTGTTGAAGAAAATAATGAACTATTGAAGTTGAGTGAAAATCAATTTGTGTGAAGCAGTCCCTAAAATAAATACAGTATATAGTTTGACTTCACTCCAGGAAAACAAAACTTGTTTCTTCAAGATAGAAATTATAATTTTAAGAAAGTTCTTGAAAAGAAATGATTGGTTTCTTTTAGAGACTGGTTAGACACTGTTGGGAAAGTTTGTATCCTTTTTTTGTTAGAACATATGTTATTTATTTTTTTGAACTTGGGTGTTGACAAGAGGCCCTGCGATGGACTGGCGAACTGTCCAGGGTGTACCCTGCCCTCGGGTTGGCCCCCCCCCCCCCCCCCCGGGACAAGCGGTAGAAGATGGATGGATGGATGGGTGTTGACAAGAAAAGTTTTTAAATGTAGATTTCTCCTGCTGTGAAAACCTCTCAAATTCCTTGTTTTATGAACAAAGCGCTGAAGAAATGGCTCTTCAATTTTTTTTTTTTTGCAAATAAGTATTAAAACAAGCTCATTTCTGGAAATGTGTCGAAATAGTCTCACACATATTTCCCCATTTTATTCTTAAAGGTGCAGTGTGTAATATGACATCATCAAGAAAGTTCTACAAAGTTCTAGAATGCAACGCTCCCTGGGTAACCCCAACCCTTTAGAATAATAACAGAAGCTACAGTGGCCTTCAAGGACAAGAACAATTCTAAATTTTAAACAATGCACCTGATGACATTCCAACTATGACACTTTCAAGATGGCGGCACTAGGTCTTGGTCCAAGATATGCAGAAATATGGACATATATGAGACCCTTTCTAAGGGGAAAAAAATATATATTCAAAACATTTTTTTCAGCTATTATGCACTACATTAAATGTACTTATGAATATTATAATTACTTTCTACAAGATCTGCTAGGAAATAAAACCCAAAATTCTACACACTGCAGCTTTAAGTCTCAACTACTCACCTTATTTTTTTTATCAACTTCGATGTACGTTTGAAAGTTAAAACAACAGAATAAAAAGGCAGATATCCAATCCAAAAGTACACCACCATTAAGAATATTTCTCGTGGAGCTCTTACTATTTTAAACTGGCCCTGCATTCCAAATCACATACTTTTTATTTTTACTACACTACATACTGAAGTACAGAAGACTTTTAGGGCCACAGGAGAGAGAAAAAATCAGACAAGGACGATTTTTTTTCATTATGTCGAAAAAATATCAAGAATAAAGATGAATACTCCAAAATGCTATTGGAGTTAGTGGGGCATTTATGTATTTTCAGCATACTACAATTGACGTGCATGTATGTATTGGGACATCCTAAATCTTTTTTTGGCATACTAAATAGTAGGGAAGTATGGGGATTGGAACGCATGGTGTGACACTGACCGGTTTCAGGGTCCACTGAGAAGTAGGGCATCCCTTCCAGAATGCTGTAAACAACCCGGGCACTGTTCCCATACGTAGCGTCGTCTGCGTCAGTCGCTGTCACCTGAATAACAGAGGTACCTGGGGGAGAAAAAAAAAAGAGAAAAAAAAAATTCATGAGTAAAATTTAGATCAACTCTGCAATACTGCTGAACAGTTGGTTGAAGTGTAATTAAGTGCATTATGTAACTTTGTGTGTGTCAGAGAAGTGAACATTTTCTTATATATGTTTCTCATAACTGAATAACTTTCCTCACAGGAAAATGTGATCCCTGGAACACTGTTTGAAGTTAGAAAGCTTCATGAAAAGTTACTGTTTCACTGTTGTTGTTGTTGTTGTTTACAGCAACAGGGCCCACAGTTTGGTTTACAAACATATTCTAGTCTTACGTTTGGTTACAGGCGCCCCCAAAATAATTTAGTTTTGATTTATGATGATAGAATTATTCAATACTAAGAATGATATGTTTAGTAAACTAACTGCAGGCTCTGTAAAGGTAAACAAACCCTCCTCCACTTATACTGCATACTACACCTTTAAACTGATGCACCTTCTGATGCGCTAATCATGGACTATACAGTATATGCACCAACTGATCGTGTCTGTCCTTTTGCATTACCCGACCCCATCTTTATTCCTCGTGCCACTTAAAGCCCCTTACACGTGATTGATTTTCCCACTTAATCGATACGTCCTAATGTATTTTTCTAAGTATATCTCTCTGTAAGCGAAACTACCAGGCAAGCACTGACACAGGCCTTTTAACAAACCCCAAGAAGCTGATAAGTATAACCGCATTATTTCTAGCGTGTGTCTAAGAATGGCGAATATCTGATATAGATAGCACACAGACAAACAACACCATAATGATACATTTTCCGAGGCCCTATTTTGGGGGGGAGAACAAAGGGAGATGGTTAGCCAAGTGCTACCTCCCAAATGGCGCCTTGCGGGGCCAAGAAGAAGTGTTGCCTCATTACATGCAGAAGAGAGAATTAATTGAGTAGAAATATTTAATGGCAAAGAAGTTATAAATATAGAACTGTGCAATACAATGGTATAACGACCCCCCATGGAGGTAATTTGAAGGGGTGAGAATTGTGAGTCCCCTTCCCCCCCCCTCCTCCTTTAAAACCAAAAACACCGAAATACAGAAAATCGTTCCAACTCTGTAACATGGGGAATTAGTCGCATGATAGTAAGCATCTGAAAATAGCTTTCTCTAGGCTTATTCATCAATCCAAATTAAAGATATTGTCATTTGAATTTG
>CM049415.1:4705000-4715000 GCA_026929865.2 Hyperoplus lanceolatus
ATCAGATCCATATTATCTTTAGTAAACTGTCAACAGGTTATTAAGATACAACTACACACATACACAAATACAGAAATTCACAATACAGAAATTCACACCCTGCTAAGAATAAAACTCAGTATGTAGCTCTCACTGGAATTGTTCCATACAGGTTGCAACTAACAACTCTTACGTTAAAGAACATTTTGTTCTATCTATCTTTTGTTGAGATAACTTATAATTTATGTTTAATGAAAATGTATTTAGCATGTATAAAAGCTTCTAACTTTGAGTTCTACATACTAAGAATATCAAATAAATAGCTGTTGTGCCAACTTATGCTCTGTCATACAGAGCATAAGTTATCTTGACAAGAGAAAGCTGGTCAGCTCAAAATGTAGCCAGTTTTCCCCACAACTAAAGAGTTATGTTTTAGCATCAAAGCTCAAAATTCTGGTGAATAAAGTTGCTGTGAACATTTTTAGTTTTTAGTTTACCTTACTGTCTCATTTGTATAGTTTATAACAGAATGCATGGTGTATGGCAGTGCTTCTCAAATGGTGGGGCGCGACCCCCTGGGGGGTCGCGGTGGGGTCTCAGGGGGGGCGCGAGCGGCAGGGGGGACTTAGTGTTTTTTTTTTTTTTTTTTTTTTTTTTTTTTTTTTATATATATATTTTTTTTTCTTAAATAAACATTATACCAAGGGTCAGAAGTGTAACAGAATTTAGATCTTACAAAGAAAGGGAGTATCCACTCATTGGACAGAAGGCTGTCAACATCTTACTACCCTTTGCCACATCCTATCCGTGTGAGATGGGCTTTTCCACTGTTGCTGCACTCAAGACAAAGTACAGGTCCCAGCTTAACATTGAGCAAGAGTTAAGAGTAGCAGTATCAAGTTTGAAGCCCAGATTTGGAATGATGTGCACTGCAAAGAGGGCTCACTGCAGCCACTAGAATACAGAGCAAATTGTATTTTTGTGTATTATAAGCAGAATGTGTTCATATAAAACAGACAAATAGGGAAATAAGTTCAAAATAATTGTGAAGGTGAATTTAGTTATATTAAAAAAGCTCAAACTGATGTAGCTGCCAGTTTCAAATAGTTCAGGGTTCAAGGCTTTTTTAATGTCTTGTGTTATGTTCAGGGAAAGTATGCAAATTGTACATTAAATATTGTTGCAAATGTTGCACACAAAGAGTAATGTTTATTTTTAAGTCATATATATTTTTGAAAGGGAATAAGCTGATGAAGCTGACTGACAAGTGACCAATGTTTACTGTTTAAAAATGTTATTAATTAAATGAAAACCCCAGCGAAACATTTGCTCTTGTTTCTGTGTTTTGAGTTTCACACAGACTGAACGGTCTTGTTTAAATGTTACAAATTGAGTTAATAAACTTGGAAATTGTTTTAAGATGTTGCAGATGTCAGCAAATTGTATTAATCTATTTTAATAATAAGGTGATTGTATGCAGAATGCTGGTGCTAGCAACTCAAACTCATATATAACTCTTATACAGATAAATAAATAAATATTAGCAGGTTCTCAATAGTATTTCAATTTAGGGGGGTCGCGAAAAAATTTCAGTCTCCTAGGGGGGGCATGACAGAAAATAATTGAGAAGCACTGGTGTATGGGGTCAAGTACATGAAGAACCAGAATGTGTGTGTTCAAATGTAGGCAGTTATCATTTGAACCTTAAGAGTATGAGTTGGACTAAACACTCAAAAATCGTTGAATTTTTATTTCTACAGTGTAGTACAGCATGCAGGTGGGTCAACATCTATGAAGTTCCAGCATGTGTGTGTGTGTGTGTGTGTGTGTGTGTGTGTGTGTGTGTGTGTGTGTGTGTGTGTGTGTACTTCCGCTGCCCTGCTAATCCACTGATAGATAAGCAACTTGACCCCCTTATACCAGAAGTCCATAGTCCACGGAGCTTCTCTTTATGAGTCTCTCTCTCTCTCTCTCTCTCTCTCTCTCTCTCTCTCTCTCCCCTGCCCATGGCCCGTTTACATTTTTTATTCTGCTTTCAACAGCAGCTTAACATGCGCTGACATTTTAATTCCTTCACCAAATCCCTAACCAACATATTTATCTCCGAGAACCAATCAAAAGCCAGTCCAGTAGTGCTTGCCTTTCCTATTTAATAACCAAGGACATGATAATAATTGCCGGGGTCGGAAAGGTATAAGGGTGAAATGAGGTCAAATATTTGCAAAGTACAAGGTAATTCCATATCTGAATGTTTACGCCGATGAGTGGGCGTTATTTTGAGGTCAGTTATCCACACCCCGTTAAAGGTGGAGTCAGTGATTCTGGAGAACGCTTGTTGTCAATGTGTGTGCACTTAAAACAAAGCTGGCGTTAACACACATCCTAGGCTCAGTACACTGGCATGAAAACAAAGCAACATGCCGTTTAAAGAATCTAGACTGTGTATTAACACTGGATTTTTTTTTTACAGTACATACAGCAGTAGATCGTGAGGAGACATTCAGACAAAAAAATACAAAAACATGCTCATTCGAAATAATAGAAAAAAATATTAGAAAACTATCAACATATTCACTTCCATAAATATTTCTTTATTATGTAGCCCTTTTTTTTTTTTTTTTTTTTTTTTTTTTATGCATTTTTGTATACTCTCATGTATACTGTGGACTTGTTGACTTACAATAGCGAAAAGCAAAACAAATAAATAAAAAATCCCACCGAAACAATCAACCATTCTTGGCTGGGCCTGTGTGGACAGCCTGCATGGGGATACTGTGTGTCACGTGGGGACAGGCAACATTGGGGACTGGCACATTGCAAAGTCTCCCGTTCTCATCATATATTAAAAAGCTTTTCGTCCCAGGTGCTCGCAAGCTCTCAGTAATTCATGCTGTTTTATCAGTAGGCAAAAAGCTGGCACATGTGACGACCGACAGCTTTACGGATAAGCATCTTTAACAATATTTTGTACGCTGGAAAAAGAAATGACTGTTTTCAATTCTTTCCCTGTTTCCGTTTCACAAAGCCAGTGGGTGTGTATGTCGCTGAATGTTTTTTTTTGCATCTTTGGGATTAGGATCTAGTCTGTGTGTGTGTGTGAGAGAGAGTCTGTGAGTCTCTCTGTGTGTGTGTGTGTACGTGTGTAAATCTGTGTGTGTGTGTGTGTGTGTGTGAGTTTCTATGTGTGTGTGTGTGTGTGTGTGGGGTGTGTTTTAAGCCTTGTTTTCCTCATATCATTTTCTCTAGTCTAACTCTAACCAAGCCTGAACAATATATCCTGTAGAATTTCATTATTATTGTTATTATTATTATTTTTTTTATTCTTTTACAGTACGTGCTTTCAACAAACAAGAGGCTCAGTCAGTTTGGCTGGAAACAATCCACTTCAACATTATTATCTTTCTTCCCCCGCTGCTTCAGCCCTGCACTGGCCTTTTTTCTATGATTGTCTATCAGGCTGCCTATCTCTCTCTTTGCCTGGCACGACAATTCAGTTAATAACCGTCTAGTGAGTCTCCCCCACCCCCTTTCTCCTTATGTTTGGGGTGGGAGATTGTGAGATAGAATGGTGTGACATAAGCTGTGTCATTTCTATGGAAACAGAGAGATCTTGTAGTAGGGTTCTCAAGAGTTTGGTTCTTCTGCGTGTGTGTGTGTGTGTGTGTGTGTGTGTGTGTGTGTGGTGTGTGTTAGTGTGAGATATTGTAGTGGGGTTCTCAAGATGTTCCTTCTTCTCAGCTTTCCCCTTGAAAGATATTACAAGTATCAAACTGCAGGTGAAACTCGAAAAATAAGAATATCGTGCTAAAAAGCTAATTTATTTCAGTAATGTAACTTGAAAGGTGAAAATAATATATTGTATAGACTCATTACATGCAAAGTGAAATATGTCAAGCCTTTATTTGTTATAATTTTGATTATTATGGCTTACAGCTTATGAAAACCTCACATTCCAAATCTCAGAAAATTTTAATATTACATGAAATCAATAAAAAAGGGATTTTAAATACAGAAATGTCGGCCCCATAAAGTATAATCATGCATATGTACTCAGTACTTGGTTTGGGCCCCTTTTTGCATGAATTCTTGCTTCAATTCCAATTTATTTTCAATGATATTCTAATAATATGAGTTTCACTTGTACAAGCGCTTTTTGCAATGACCCTATAGTCGCTTGCACCTTATTCTTGCTGGCAAAAAAAGAGGAGAATTTACAACTGCCCTTCAACTGAAATTACGAGTGAAAAAAAGGAAAAAAAAACTAAGAGAAATCAATGTCGCAACTCAATGACGGGCATTCAAAATGGCTACCGTGATCAATTTATATTGAAAATACAATTAAACTGTCACAGGAGGACGGGGGAGAGAAGAGAGCCACATGTGCTGATGGGTAAGGGGTCATTCAGAAGTGGTCGCCCGCCCAAGAAGAAGCACTAGCAACATCGATTAGCTTCAGCCTTTTCTGTCCTCTGGCCTCCTATGGAAGAACGTCGTAAAAAAGAAGGCATTACGCTATAGCCATTAACACTGGGACGTTTGGGACACTGCAAAAAAAAAATTGCATTTGGTTTTGTCTATAAAAGAGGCCAAAATCGTTATTTCATTAAAGGGATATTTATTTATTTTAAAGTGGGGTTGTATGCGGTACTTAGGCATAGTTAGTGTGTTACCTTATGGAGATGGCGATCAGTGCAGTAACTTTAAAGAGGACCTATGATACTTTTCGACTTTTATGACCTATATACATTGTTATAATGATTTATAGTCATGTTTAACCATACTAGAGTATCAAATAATTACGTACATGCATGTTGACGTATTCCCTGCTGACCGTCTGGGGTGGCTATGCAGAGCACTAAACACTATGGCAGCCGGTCGAGCCGAACTTGTTCAAATCTCCGGGTTTTCTCTGTCACGCTCGGGTCGTTTCTGTCATGTTCCCATGTATGGTAATGCTGCCGCTCAGGCAAGCTCCGGCTGCATGCCCCCACCTTCCTGGAAATTTCCCACTGCTGGAAGGAAGGTAACCAACCACAACGGAGTGGGGTTTGCAGCAGGGGGGGAGGGGCGGAGAAGCTCAAAGCAGTGTGTAGAGAGAGACTGCTGTGCTCGCTAGGGTAAGAGGAAGAGTGTCCCGAAAATCTATATAGTTTTTTGTGATGTGATTTGTGTCAGGTTGCTCTATAGCAGTTTTTAACAAGAAAGGAAGACCAGAAAAGTAGTATAATAGGATCTCTTTAAGGAGTCACCAAGTAGCCTAACTCACACATACAACCCCATTTAAAAATACTGAGGAATAGCTTGACATTTTGGGGGGAAATCTACTATGCGGAAAGACACATTTCAATGTAACCATTGACTGATAAAGTAACTTAACTTAACTTAACTAAATTGCTTACTTCTTCTAAGTATCTCCAATACAGAGCTAATGCCTGTAGCCGGTTAGCTTAGCTTAACATAAAGTTACTGTTTTTACACTTACATACATTAGAGTTTTGATACAGATATACAAAACATGCTGATTATCAATCAATTATTATCAAACTAATTATTTTTAAATACTTTTTTTTAAGGAACACAAACACTTAACTGAAAAAGTGAACACAAAAACAAAAGACAAAACAAAACAACAAACAACCAACATGGCGTACTCTACTCTACTCATACTCCAGCTAACTCTACTTAACAGGTTTCTATGGAGATTGTTTAAACTAAAGGGTATATCAAGCTAATTTTGAGTAAAAACAATATCTAGGAACATCACTGCACTCCAATCAAGCTAAATGAAACCTGATCAGTGAAAACTTGAAGTCATTTGCATTTTGAAATAGATTGACCTTCTCAATTATACAGACACACAAACCACCTGAGACGATTTATTTGGAGTGAGTTAACATCTACTTAAAACCCTTTCTATAACATCATTGCTATACATTTCAAAACCTTCCACTTAATTAGCCCTTCTGTGGTAAGTGATGCCATTATATTGTATATCAAATTGTGGGGATTTTTTTCTAACTGTAAGAGATATTAATTTTCTACTCCTACGTACTTCATCTTGCAGTTTTAGAAGTGGGCTGTGCGGTGAAGTGGTACTTGTCAGACATCTGTGCGTGTGAGAACTTATTGAGCGGGCTTGTCTTTGTTTGTCAAATAAAAATTAATCAGTTTCAAGTGCAGCAAATGCTAGTGCAGCAGCAGGCGAAATCTGGTCACCATGTTTGATACACTTGATTTAGTCCAACAAATATGGCTTGTAAATTAATGTGGTGTAGTGGTTACTTAGAGCCCCCCCGCCCCCCATAGAGGCTCAGTCCTCTTCACAGCAGACCTGGGTTAGAATGCACCCCGGGTCGTTCTCTGCATGTCATTCCCCTTCTCTGCCCCATTTCATCTCTGTCTCTCCGAACTGTCTAATGAAAATCTTGAAATTGCCCAAAAAATTCTCTTAAAAATATTAAAATAGGGGGCGTAGTGGATAGAGCGTGTACCATATTGGCTCCGGCCTTCGTTGCAGTGGTCGCGGGTTTAAATCTGACCCGTGAACCCTTAACTGCAGGTCATAAAGCTTGAAAATGCCCAAAAAATTAAAAATAAAAATAAATAATTTTTAGTGTGCTATTTGTGCCTCACTATAGTCAGGCCTCAGAAATATGTCAGTATAAAATGGCTGTGTGTTGGGGCATGGGGCCAGTTAGCCTTTAAGGCGTTGTGTCCCGGCCTGTGGAGAAGCTGGCTGCCTTCAGTGTGGCCAGATGGCAGAACTCAGAGCACACACAGAAATAGACTCTATCACTATCACAGGTCTGCTGGTTTGTTAGCTTGAGATATAAACATGGTTCAGAGATGCAGTAGGCTTAAAAGGTCAAATGTTACTTTAGGGCACTAGGGCTTTAAACCTGCAGTGTGTAGAATTTTGGGTTTTATTTCCTAGCAGATTTTGTAGAAAGTAATTATAATATCCATAAGTACATTCAATTTAGTGCATATTAGCTGAAAAAAATGTTTTGAATAATTTTTTTTCCCCTTAGAAAGGGTCTCATATATGTCCATATTTCTGCATATTTTGGACCAAGGCCTAGTGCCGCCATCTTGAAAGTGTCATAGTTGGAATGTCATCAGGTGCATTGTTTAAAATGTAGAATTGTTCTTGTCCTTGAAGGCCACTGCAGCTTCTGTTATTATTCTAAAGGGGTGGGGTTACCCAGGGAGCGTTGCATTCTACAACTTTGTAGAACTTTCTTGATGATGTCATATTACACACTGCACCTTTAAGACACTGCAGGTGAATAAGTTGACATTTTTATTCAAAGATGATTTGAAAAAAAAAATGTATTACAAGGTTTTTACAAATGTTTGAAAAAATGTGCAAGAAAAAGGTGGTCCTATATCTTATTCTGAAAGAATGTATTTAAGAATATTGAGTAGTGTAGACAAAAATGTATACACTAAAACAAAATATGACATGACAATAAGGCTTTAGACTAGAGCAGTGGTTCTCAACCTTTTGAGCAAACGCCCCCTAACCTTACCGAGATACTTACCCCCCCCCCCCCAAAAAAAAAAAAAAAAAAACACACACACACACACACACACACGCACAATTAAGAATATGTTTTGCTACATCCTCTATCACCAATAAAACATATTTTCTGCTTTTTTTTCTTATAAGAATTATTAAAAAAATCCCAATATGACCTGTTCTATATAGCAGATTTAACCCACTGTCAGCTGTTCATAAAAAGAAAAACACTATCACATTTTAATCCTAATCCCCCCAGACATTACCGAACATACCCATTAAGAGGCATTGTTTCAGTTGTTGTCTCATCTAACTGATGCTGAAGGACAACGCAGGGGCACACATCTCTCAGCGACACTCCCGTATCCCCAACATATTATGAGGATGGCTTTGATGACTGCCATCCCGCTCCATGATTCGATATTTTCTTTTATTCCGGAATTACCAAAGACCACCCACAGTGAAGTAGACCAGACTTACAATTAATAAAGCGATGTTGAAGGACCCACCAACCCGCTGTTTGATTGACTCCGACGAACAGAGATTGATGTGGCCTTGAATGTTATCCCTCAGAGACTTAAAGTAGGATGGATCTTCAGCTGATTTTTGATGTTTTTTCACTAAATGTTCCTGTATGCGAGGGTTTCATGGCCTCATTAGAGAACACCTGATCGCAGAGAGCACATTGTAAAGTTGTTCATCGGAGGATAAATCCATAACTAATGTAATTGATTGTTGCACTTTTTTCTATCCCCATTTTTTTATTATTTATTAAAGTTGAATATGTTACAATAATTGACTCATTTTTAATTACCCAACTCCCATGATGCTCATAGGCGTACAGCTTCACTCACAGTTAGTATATCTCCCTCTCCAACATATGAGGTGCTTTCAGCCTTGTTAGTAACCACTTTGCGATTAATCTGTTTTCCCACCTCAGAGACAATGTTGTTTGTAACTCGCTAGATAGCAATATCAGTAAACATATACTTGATCATGCTAACTTTATTGGTTGTTCTGACTCAAAGACCTCTTTTCGATCTCTTTTCGGCATCAGCACCCAGAAGAGAAGAGAGAATAGTAAAAAGAGGTTGAGGGGTAGAAACAGAAAAGTAAAAGGCGTTTATTTCAGGTAACCTCTTTTGCGTCAAAAGATTATAGATTTTTAAGAAAGTTTAAATTATTTTTAAAAAAAAAAAAACCCTTCCCAGGACCCCCGGACACGCCCGGGGGAGGAAACCCGACTAGAGGATACAGTGTAATAACGTGTATTTTTGCGACATCTTGTGGTGAAAGTTCTAGAGTTGAAATGGGGAGACAGAGAGAGAGAGAGAGAGAGAGAGAGAGAGAGAGAGAGAGAGAGAGAGAGAGAGAGAGAGAGAGAGAGAGGGTGGATGACCTGCAGTAAAGGTCTATGGGTCGGATTTGAACCCGCGACCATTGCAACGAAGGCCTGAGCCGATATGGTACACGCTCTATCCACTACACCACTCAAACGCAGCAATAGATATATATATATCACATTTTAGAGACAATATAGAGAATTTGATCATTGCAAATCAATGCATCGGACTGTAAAAAAACCGACAGGTGTGTGACACAGTAGTAGGCAGGCTGGCGTTAGCATGGGAACAAATGCAAGGTGCTGTGTGTGTGTATGTTCTGACATCGCTTCAACAGATGTTTACTGCGCCGCATCGCCATACGACCTCATCACACCCTTTTCCCCCAGCGACACACACACACAAACACACACACACACACACACACACACACACACACACACACACACACACACACACACACACACACACACACACACACACACACACACACACACACTCCCAAGCAGGGAACTTATCAGCCCAATCAACAAACACTGCCAACGTGTGCTCCAGGTCGCCGCTGGAGACCGCAGGGGTTGCCATGGCGGTCACATTGCACAAACTCCTTGCCCCGTTGCCAAGGTGAGCAGCTGGTATCAACACACACCAACAAAATCACTGTCCCAGACCCCCTACCCCCTACAAACAAACAAACACACACACACACACACACACACACCTTTCCACTCTGCTAACATAAGATGCTGGAGTCCTTCCCCGTAGGTTGCCTCTCTCGACCGCTGAGCTGAGTCACACAAGGACTGGGAAGCATTTTATGTCTCTGTGCATTTGCCTTTGATTTCTAGACAATTTACTGGAAGGCTTGTATTGCAGGCGTGTTTGTTTGTGTGTGCGTGTGTGTGTGTGTGTGTGTGTGTGTGTGTGTGTGTGTGTGTGGCTAGTGTGTGTTTTCAACTATTTTTCAACTAGAACCAATTTGAGTTGTTATTTTTGGTAAGTTAGGACATTTTGTCCGGTTTTAACAGGCCTTTAAAGGGCTGTTTGAGGGTTAACACTAGGTTTTATGGTTAGGGTAAGTGTAAGGGTTGGGGTTATGGATTTAATTCTAATAGTTAAGGTTACTTTAAGGGACTAGGGAATGCATTAACTCAAC
>CM049415.1:4717500-4722500 GCA_026929865.2 Hyperoplus lanceolatus
AGAGGTTTGATCACCTTGCTTTACGTTACTTACCCACTTTTTGATCTTATTTTTTTAATTTTTTTTAACCGATTCTTTTAGACAGTTTTTTTGGCTCTTTTCTGGTATTCATACCATAGTCTTGTAATCCTTTTAGGGGCCCAGGGGTTTTGAAAGTCAAACCCCCCCCCCCTCGCTCGGGGAGAGGACGTACGGTTTTGTTGCGGGGGAATCTCATTTGGAGTTGGGATGACTCTATCCTCTAGCGGACACACGATAGGAATGCAAAGTACTAGCGGGCTCCCATTCAACTCTGCACACACAAAACAGCCTTTTATTCCAACCAACCAAACCCTCTCTCATACACACTCGTCCTGTGTGTGTGTGCGTGTGTGTGTGTGACCTTGCAAAACGAAGGCCTGGCAATCTACTCAATTACAGTATACTTTGGAAGGCAGAGGAGACGGATATCTTGACTTCCGCTGCATGTAAAGCAAGTATTATTTCGGCTGCTATTCTTGTACCAACCCCCCCCCCCCCCCTCGCTCAACCACACACACACACACACACACACACACACACACACACACACACACACACACTCCTCCTCAATGTTATCTGGTTCGACATTGTGTTCTTTCGTTCTGTTGGACAAATAATACCTTGGGAGGAACTTGTGTTTGACTGTAGGGCTAAGACGGGACGGCTGTGATGTGATTGGAATAGACATTTGGTATAAGCAGCTACGGAGGAGCTCGACAGTGGTAAGAACAAAATGTTATCGGACAGTCAACAAGGCAAACAATGCCCCGGGACGGAGCGACGTTTGTCCGATACACGGGACATGAGCCGATTGTAGACGCATGTCAGGTCTGCTAACTCATGATGGGATGATCCCCATGGACACAGACAGCAATGCACTCATTTATAGAACTTGAATCATCTCGTTAAAGCTATAGTGCGTAACTTTTTTCATGTGAATGAATCAAGGGTACATTCAAGTCATTGCCGAATGAGTGGACGTTGATTAAGGTTGATATCAGGTAAACAAAACTCTCTCTGTATTTCTCAGTATGGCAAACTGGTGCCCCCCCCCCCCCCCCCCCCGACACTGGAGCAGGAGCTCAAGAAGAGCCCAAGAAATGTTTCAGGTGTTGATTATACTGCTAAGAAAATGACCTGGACGTACAGCAGAAGGTATAACATCCATGTGCGATCACAGAAGGCTTCGCTTAGTCATGTAGATGCAACGACAATGTTGTTGTAATTACTCAGCATTCCTCATGGGGGTGACAGAAGTTACGCACTATAGCTTTAAGACCAGATTTTTGTCTTTGAGTGTAGACTTTGCAAAGTTTGATTATGTTATCTAGAAATCCATTTTACTACTAAGAAAAAGCACCATGTGTAATTATGTGTGTCCCCTTTCAGTGCTATTATATAAACTAAAACAAAATTCCAAGATTGTCACATAACAAATTCATAATTCAAGCTATATCTGGTGAGATCTGAACTCCTTTGGATAAACATAAAGAGGGGAGAACAAACAAACAAAGGAAAATCAGAGCAGAACTCTTTAAAACTATGTATTGACAAGAGAGAGTACACACTGAGATATTTTTAAATGAATAAAAATAGAAACTTTTTTTCATATGCAGAGGAATGCAGAAAGTTCCAGCTGTGCTGTTGTTGTTGCTTTGTGCAAAAAAACAAACAAAAAAAAACAAATTAAATCCCAAAGGAATAGACAAGCAATACATATTGAGGAAAAATAAACAGCATGGGGGAGAGAGAGCCTGCAGAGTCTAAAAAGCTATATTTGATTCTAGGAGCCCAAATTCTCAGATATTTTTTATTTAAAGAATAAAGATTTGTATTTGTTTAAACTTGTGAGATGATAGCTGTAGCTTCATTTTTGTTGCAAACATCTTTTAAATGAAGTGGTCTCTGCAGTGGTGTCTCCGTTTCTTGGAGATCATTGATCAACTTTCACAACATCGCCAGTATCCCTAAAATGTTGTAATACGATTCTGTTTTTATCTTTTATTTTTGTCTATTTTATCAGCTGTGGTGTGTGTGTGTGTGTGTGTGTGTGTGTGTGTGTGTGTGTGTGTGTGTGTGTGTGTGTGTGTGTGTGTGATGCGGCTGCTCACACCGACCACAGAGTGCTTCCTTTACTCGTTCGGACCAAATTGCAGCTAGAAATTGGCAAACTAAGTGGAAGGGTTTAAATTCTGATGACATTTTAGATGGGCCATGCAGCTTCTAGAGACCATAGCCCATCTGAAAATAGCTCGTTTGGACGAGACAAACAAAGTGACAATTACAATATAATTTCCTTTATAGAATAGAACTAGATTTATTTGTATCTAATCCAGTGTTAGTTCAAATGGGTATACATTAAAATACACACACATCGACTCCAGGTAGTGAGTCAATGTTTTAAACTAGAATCATTTCCAGCAGGACTTAAGGTCTACACAATTTCTAATCTTTTTTTTTTTTGGTTCTGTTGTATTTGTACTCACTTTGGGCAATTTTGTTGACTATCTGCAAGTCTTGCATCTCTAAGTAACAAATACAACCATAGCTAAAAGCAGGAATAGCTCAATCAATCAGCACTATTATATTTAGAAATTGGACCAGCTCTTTGTCATCAACTGTGCTTAAGTGCAGTCTGCAGTCTCGTAATAGATGAATTTTTGCCTCGTGACAAACAAAAATGGCTGATTTTTTTTTTTTTTTTTTTAAACAGCATTTTGATCATTCAAATGCTTAATTTCTGGTAAATCATTGAAAAAGTACACGTGGAATGCGAGATTTTCATAAAGTAGTGATTTTCTTTTGGCCTAACTTTGCAGTCGTATTAGGGAGGCATTCAAGAGCACTCGGAAATTTGAGAATCCGATGAACAATACATTTTCCCCCGCTTCTGGCTAGGCTAAGTGTTTTTTTTTGTGGCAATTTTTTCTGAACAAATCCTGCTTCTTTAACCCAATTCATGTGTTAGCTAGTTATGGTGCTAGCAGGGTTGATCGCACAACCTCCAAATATCGTCCCAAAAACAATAGACAACTGACCACTGTCACTGAGGTACCTGAGAAAAAGCAAGAACATTTGCTATACTATTTTTGTCTGTGTTTTTATGTAATATGTGATTTTTCAACATTATCCTTTGTGTGTTTTATAAATAAATGTCAGAATAACCATTTAAAGTCCATTCTTGAGCCTACCTTCCCGACGTACTGCATGTCTGTGCCGGTGTACTCTTCCAGGAGAAAGAACTGGTTCCACATCCATCCTCGTTTGGAGCGTTTGAGCGGCGCTCCGTTAGCGTCCTGCCCCGTAAGCCCCGGGGTAGCGGCTCCTCTGTGCCCCCCTGTGGTAGTCCTCCGAAGGGCCCTGAGCCCAAAGCAAGGGGAGCTGAGCTGGCCCAAGAAGACCCACAATAGCACCAGCAACGTGCACGCTTTCCGCCTATCCATGACCGAAAAGAGGGCTTAATTTTGGGGGTCAGAGCATAGGATCAGTCCTCATGTTGTGGATCATCTACTGAAGCAGGGAAATGGGCTCCACGCACTCACACAGGTCAGCAAACAGCACCTGGAACATTTAGAAAAAGAAAAAGAAATCAATATACTGGGAGGAGAGGCAGCAATTTTGCTAGTGCACACAGGCTCTTTTTGGAGTCAAAACCAACACAGCTGAGTTCAAAGTGTTTTGAAAATGATGCACTTACAAAATTGAGTCATAACCACCATGCAAGGGCAGTCTCAATTACAGGGCAAAAAAATCAATAAAATATATGATGAAAAGTAGGGCTGTACTGTGTGATATTGACAACAATGAATATCTCAATCATTTTAGGGGATTTTTACCGATATCGATAATTGACAATATTGTGCATTCGTCAAAAATATGTAAAAATATCATTCAAGACCAACACAGCAGAGTTTCAGGCTTTGTAAAGATGTCACACTTTCAAAATTGAGTCAAACGATGCAAGGGTAATCTCAATTGAATGAGAAAAAATCAATAAAAGATGAAGATCTCTTTTACACCAATTAAATGCAAAGCAGAATAAGTAGAGCATGAACAAAACAACACTTTAAACAAGTACCAGCTGTTATTATGGAAAAACAATTGGATTGCGAGAATGCGCCGATTAAATCAATTGACCTAGTTTGATGACACAAAGTTACTTGCACTCTAAATGCATTTGCTGGTGTCTCCTTTGTACCATTGTGTGACTTTGAATGGTTTTCACGTGTGCTGGCCACGATTTGACATCCCATATAGTGCTGAAATTGTTAATCAACTGATCAATTAGTCTTGTATTAAGCAAATATGCAACGCAATGCATGTAAATACAGCTCTGGAAAAAAAATGAAGAGACCACTCTAAATGTTCCGTGTCTCTCGTTTTACTATTTATAGGCATATGTTTTGAGTAGAATGAACATTTAATGGTAAATGGACTTGTATATCGCTATATCTCCGTTTATCACAGACTCAAAGCGCTTTACATTGTTTTTTGTACACATTCACCCAGTCACACACACATTCATACACCGATAGCAGCAGCTACCACGCAGGGTAGGCTTTGCACTAGGGTGCTAAGCTAACTAAGCTAACTATCGGGAGCAATTCAGGGTTCAGTGTCTTGCCCAGGGACACTTCGACATGTGGCAGGGAGACGGGGGATCGAACCTCCGACCCTGCACACCAGAGGCCAACTTCCTACCCACTTCGCCACTGCCGCCCCAAGATTTAGATTGTATAATATAAACTACTGACAACATTTCTACCAAATTCACAATAAAAATATTGTCATTAAGAGTATTTTCAATAAGTAATGTAGATATGAAGATTTAAGAAAAATCCAGACTGGTCTCTGAGCTGTATATACTGAGACTTTTAAGTATTGGGTTGATAGTCAAACTGGACAATCTATTTGAAAATGTCACCTAGGTTTCTGGGAGAATATGTTTTGAATTCTTCACTTTTTATGGACATTTTATG
>CM049415.1:4725000-4742500 GCA_026929865.2 Hyperoplus lanceolatus
ATAATGGATTGGATTAATATAGCGCTTTATTTCTATGTGACTCAAAGCGCTTACAGGGTTCCAGGTTCCATTCATTCACACACAGTCATACCGGTGGTGGTAAACTACCATAGTAGCCACAGCTGCCCTGGGGCAGACTGACAGAAGCGAGGCTGCCATTCAGCGCCATCGGCCCCTCCGACCACCACCTCAAACATACAGCAGTCATACACATTCACACGAGGCAAGGTGGGTGAAGTGTCTTGCCCAGGGACACAACGACCATGACACAAGTGGCCGGGCTGGGATCGAACCGCCAACCCTATAGGATCATTGGCCAACCAGCTTAACCACCTGAGCCACGGTCACCCCATGTTAGTGATGTTGTAACGTTTAAAACTACTAAAAACTACTGACAACATTTCTATCAAATTCCCCCCGAAAAATATCGTCATAACAAGCATTTCCATTAAGTAATGTAGAGATGAAGATTTAAGACAAATCCAAACTGGTCTCTTATTTTTTTCTGGAGCTGGATAACTGGACTGAAATCACTGTTTGGCTCCGCACAGGCTAAAGGGTGAGCATAGTCAGTCGCGCTGTCACAATACCATGATTTGCTGCAGCGTTGTGACAGCACAATGTTTGGTATCTTAAAAAAATCGGACACAGAAAATACTGTTGAGAAAAAAAAAATGTCAAGCAATGTCAAACAAGGAACAACCGCTGAGCTTTATACAAAGAGATGTCTCACCACTATTGACTGGAGCTCCTTTAAAGACAACTTCTGTAAAGGCTTTTTATTATGGGGGGGGGGGAGGAGGGAGGGGCGTCTTTGTCGGCTCAATAAACACAAAAATACATACAGTACGCTATGCTGCATATCTCACTTCTGTGCCAGTCAGTCAAAGCAGCTAGCTGTGAAGACAGATTTGCTTTAAAAAACATAATGGAAAGTTTGATACAGTTTTTCTTTGTGTGTGTGTGTGTTTTTTTCTTATAGTTATACTTTGGCATCACTGGGTTCCTTTGGCAGGCAGTTCATAAGGACTAGTGTGTGACTATCTTGTTTACTTTCTTATTCCTCTTGAAAAAGCACCCCGCAGTGCTCCGAGGGCGAGGGTTCAAATATCATGTAGAATAGCTGTTGACTGTAAACTGTTTTTTTTTTTTTTATTAACAAAGCTGTGGTGAGAGCAGAGTTTGACTATTAAATAAGAGGAGAGTCTCACAGTGTTAGCAAGAAAATGCAACTGCATCTATGGTAGGGTATGAAGCAGTTGTCATAACAGTATCTTCCCAAATATCTTAAACTAAATATTTCCACTAATTGATTTCAGCATGACATTAGGCCTATAAAGCTAGCTGTGTAGGCATACACGATGTAACTATAGTTACTGATAATAATGGATGATTGGATGATCACACACTGATATGTGGGACAACTTTGAAAAATTCTAAGCAAATTATTTATTTGTTTAACCTCAAGATGAATTGCTGAACTACTGTATGTTGTCTGCATTTCAGAACACACTTTAAGCTTCAAGCATAAAGTTTTTTGATATCCTATGCAGTTATAGTGACAACCCTACAGGGCAAACCGAGAGAGAGGGAGAGGGAGAGAGAGAGAGAGGGGGGGAGAGAGAAAGAGAGAGAGGGAGAGGGAGAGGGAGAGAGGTAGAGAGAGAGAGAGAGAAAGAGGGAGAGAGAGGGAGAGAAGGAGAGAGAGAAATAGACAGCGAAAGAGAGAGAGAGAGAGAGAGAGAGAGAGGGGGGGAGAGAGAGGCAGGTTGAAGGAGAGGTAGAAACGTCCTGTCAGAGCTAGCGTCAGCAGCCAAAGCCCATCCATTACGCTACCTGTCTTCATCCAAACAGCCAGCCAAGGCTCGCCCTAGCTTTCCCCTTATGAGGCAAATAGTGCAGCTCAGGGGGTTAGGTTCCTGCGTTGCACTTTAAATAGCGCTCCTACACACACACAACCTCACACACACACACACACACACACACACACACACACACACACACACACACACACACACACACACACACACACACACACACACACACACACACACACACACACACACACACACACACACACACACACACACACACACACACACACACACACACTGCCTACTTTGCTTGCATAGGCCTAAGCTGATATGCATTATCGCTAGGGTTTTTTCCCTGTTGAAAGCCAGTCACTTTGCATGCGTCCTCTGGCGGGGTCAACAGTGCATGTGCTGATGGAGGCAGGTGAGAGTGAGATGGACTGTCAGTCGTCTTAGTAACGCCCCATAGAGAAATATAGTCTCTCTACTACACTGCAAACAATTCAAAATCTTACCAAGTGTTCCAATTGGTCCAGCTTTTAGTCAAAATACACACAGCTCTGGAAACAATTAAGACACCACTCCAAATGTTCAGTGTCTCTCGTTTTACTATTTATAGGCATGTGTTTCAGTAGAATGAACATTTTGGGTTTATAATATAAACTACTGATAACATTTCTACCAAATTCACAATACAACTGTATGTATTGCTATTTTTCTTAACTTATTTTTGAAAAGGCATTTTTTCCAGTGTATAAACTGCAAAGCCCATAGCAGAATATCTGTTTCCTATCCAAATTTGCTAGACTACTACATGATATTTTATTCCCTGTTTCTCTCTCTAGTATTTTCCCTTTATCATTTCCCTCCCTCTCTCCTACTCCTAGAGCACTCGACTTTATGAATTTACTTAATTGACGCCGGTTGGAGTGAGCATGTGGGACTTGGTGAGCTATCGATTTGCTGTAGGCATTCGGCGTGGTTTGAAATACCAGTGTGTCTCTGGGGTGGACTCATGAAGCCTTTCTTCTCTCCCCAGTCCCCCCCCCCCCCCCCCAGCTACTTGGGGAAAGGGGGCCGGCCTTTCGCAATAGATTTCTTCATAATGTCACCATGTCAGAAAAAAGCTAATGCTTTCACTGTATGGAAAGGGGGGACTCTGTGAAAGTCCCTTAGGAGCGCTAACCCCTTGACCACATTTGTCAAAATCAAACCCTGGAAGACATGTTTTGTTCAGTTTCCCCTATGCCCCGATAATTCTCTTGACAAAGGGACTATACGTCAAGCTAGCAGGACTAAAGTCAGCTAAAGCTTTAGTATTTTTTTTTGTTGTTGCCAGAAATGTCACAGTGGGTTAGAAAATGGTCTGGTGTGTGCAACATGTAGCCACTGGCCATGACAAAATGCCTTCCCTGTTTTGATTTGTACTACAAGGCAGGGGTGATGTTGAAAGAAAACATGGAGGGAGAATTTTCTGATATTTTCGCACAATTTGGATCATATTTGTAGTAATGGTTTTCACTTTCTATTGCCAGTAAGTAAGTAAATTACGCAGATTAATATGGTGATTATGTGGCAACAGTGCAAAGCAGATGGGTAGTCCGATATAGGTCAAGAAACACAAGCAGTGTGACATTTTCAAACTAATTGCACTAAATTGGAAAGGTAAGTCTGCTGTTAATATCCATGAAAAGTTCAGCGACTGAATAAATGGTTCAGCGTTGACCTACTGCACTTGCCGTACTTTTTTATCTCCACTAATTATCAACATTTGCTTTAACCTCGCAATAAATTTGGTGTTACTAAAAGACAGACCACGGTTAAAATGAGAAAATAAAATCATCTTTACAAAGCATTTTTTTTCTTTCCGATGATCAGTTTAAAAAAAGGTTTCAGTTTAAAAAAAGGTTCAAAGCA
Organism: Hyperoplus lanceolatus; assembly: GCA_026929865.2. Lineage (NCBI taxonomy): Eukaryota > Metazoa > Chordata > Actinopteri > Uranoscopiformes > Ammodytidae > Hyperoplus > Hyperoplus lanceolatus. Next base: position 4,728,732 of record CM049415.1, read on the forward strand.
ATGACTTTCAAAAGGTGCAGGGATGAGGGTGTGAAGTAAGAAGGAAATTATAATTACATGGATATATATACTGATTGTATAGATATGTATGTAGATATGGATATATTGATTTTTTATAATTATAAATATATATATATATATGCATTGTATAAATATATAAAATATAAAAAATGTTATAAGTATATTAAGTTGTATGTATGTATGTATGTATGTATGTATGTATGTATGTATGTATGTATGTATGTATGTATGTATGTATGTATGTATGTATGTATAGTTTGTAAATGGCAAATATAGTATCGCCAATTGTACAGAAGAATATATGGATTAAGAGAAGCGAATATAATACATATTTTTATTTTTTTTAATTTAATAAATATTTTTATTTATTTTTTTTTTACTATGGAAAAGGGGTAGGATTAGATAAGTGTATTCTTCTTCCTGCTCCTGTTCAGGCATATCACATCAATACAGATCATTTGTTTTCTTTTATTTATTTATTATTTCTTGTGAAAACATAATTTTTGTTTATTGTATTTCCATGCTTTTCATTTCATTTTGTATCACTGATATGTCTGAAATAAATTGAATCAAAAAAAATCCTGGCTATTTAACCAATCAACTCAAATGTTCACTAGACTTGTAGACAGTTCGCTAAGCAGAATAACGATGCAAGAGAGATTGCGAGAGAGCCGACAGCATTGCTTGCCCCAAAATATGGACAGAAGCCAAATGTACGTAAGACTATATGTTCATTCTGCCGGCAGCTAGTTCTGCTCAGCGTTGTCCTCCATGATCATAAACTAATTACTGTTTGAGCACTGCCACCTACACATGTGCAAGGATCTCTTTGCACTTTTTTAGTTTACTTTGAATAGTGGCCCTTTAATTTTAGATTCATTTTATTGAGAGCAAAATATAGTCATTTGTTTTCAATACAAGTCTAAATGTATCTGTGTGTTAATAGAATCCTAATATGAAACACCCTAATTGAACAAAGCAAAAGAACAACAATGGTCACCAAAACTACTAACCCAACTTGTAGAATACCTGAATTTTCCGATGAAAGAAACCGAAACTGGGGCAGGCCTGTGTAACCATGGCATTGGAAGTGCTATTGTAAGAGTGCGAGTGTGCTCATGTTACAGCCTAATCTACTCCCTTGAACTCCATGCATACCTCATTGAAATGTCAGTGTTTCCAGATATCAGTAATTAACTTGGTGAGTACATTTCTACCAAAAAACAATGTATAGAAATACTAACCCAAGATAAAAAAATACAAAATATATATATATATATATATCCCTGCGTTCCAACTCATATACTCTTTATTTTGACTATACTACATACTAAAGAACAAGGGCCATAGGAGAGAAAATTAGATAATGACGTTTTTTTTTTCATTATGTCGAGAAATGTCAAGAATAAAGACGAATACTGCCAAATGCAATTGGAGTTAGTGGGGCATATGTATTGACATGCATGTATTGGGACATCCTAAATCTTTTTTTTGGCATACTAAATATTATGGAAGTATGGGGATTGGAACGCAGGGTATGGCAGGACTATGTAAGCATGGCATAGGAAGTGTTATTGTCAGTGAGTGTGCTCTTGTTACAGCCTTGAACACTTTTCAGTCACTGATTTTTTTATAAAAGGATCAACAGGTTCTCGTCTTTCCCTGTTGGCTTTTTACTCCGGTGAGCGCCGCGCCCGCCGACCGTCATTATGAAGGTGTGTAATCGAACATGACACCATCATTATATTCTCCCAGTTAAGAGCCAGTGTTTACAACAAGCACAAGCAGGCTGCCTTTATATTTTCCCTCACTCCCTCTCCCTCTCTCTCTCTCTCTCTCTCTCTCTCGCTCCTTAACACACACTCACTCTCTCGCTTTTGTCTCGCTGTCTCGCTATCTCGCCCGCCTGCCCTCGATGTTTGCTTACGTATCATGGGCCATTTAATTGCATTATGAGAAAAAAAAAAGAGAGCTTGATGAAAAAATTAAATTGCTTTAAATTGCCTGTCACAGATTGTGTGAGTGCAGTAACCATGGAGCAATAAGACTTCTGTGTGTGAGTGTGCGTTGTATTAGGTGGCTGGGGTAAGCAAGATTAATGCCAGTGCTGCCAATTTTCGAACACACACACACACACACACACACACACACACACACACACACACACACATCCTGATTCTACACTCAAAGAATTGCCTGGGATAACATTTTGGAATGGGAACAATTAGCTATTGAATGTATCTATTGGTTGTATTGACCGCCAAGATAGAGACGGGGACACGGAGTCACACAAATGCATTCGCCGATACATATTGAATCTGGCCAAAGCTAATGGCCCTTTTTTTCCAGTGCACATGTTGCTGTTGCACAAACACAATAATGTCCGGGAGGCCTTTTAGACCTAAGTGGCCTTGAGTGGCCTACTCCTATGTATGTGCTATACGTAGCTTCTTCTATATAGGGTTGGGCGATATTGTCAACATCTTCTATAAGTAATTTTATATCACGGTAGTTCATTTTTCTGTCAATATAGTTCAATAAAGTAACTAAGAGGAACTTTTTTAATAATTCTGAAAGAGTATAACATGACATGTAACAGTAAACGAGTGCAAAGAAGGCTATTTTTATATAGTTTTTCTTAATGGCTTTGTCATGGGTATGTTCATCCAGGAACTACAGCTGGCGTAGTAAAACGAGAAGCTGGTGCACAAATACCACACCAGCTGGGCTTCTGTCAGTCAGTGAGTGAGTGCAATCAAAGAATCACACACATTTTCCCTCTAGAGGATATATTAAAAGAGTGAACATACTTGAAGTTTCCTGCAAGATTTTTTACTCATTTTCCATTTAGTTGTCAAACATAAACTAGTGCACGAATGTCTGATAACTCTTCAAAAGCTCCAACAAAAAAAGGTATTTTCAAGTTTGACATGAAAATAGTAGGTACTAAGTTTTTTCTTTCTCCGCGGTATTAAACAGTATGAACAAATATATATATATTTTTTTTATTACATTTGTATTTTTCAAATATCTACCAATATATACATTTCTATAGTCTTATCGTATATTCCATCATACTGCCCGAACCCCTATATTCTACCTTTCACTTCTTGCTATCTATTTCTTTTCCCTTCTCCCCTAACGAGGGTGTATGAGCGACACGGTAAAGCACCCTATCGCGCCCGCTGAGCCGAAGACTTCCACGGCAACCCAGCCAGAGCCCCCGCGGGTGCAATTAAAAGTGAGAGAGGAGAATGTCAAGCAAAAGGGTGATGAGCAAGGGAGAGAGACTAGGGACGGTTTGTGTGTGTGTGTGTGTGTGTGTGTGTGTGTGTGTGTGTGTGTGTCATAGGTAACGTGGTCATATTACAATCCACAGAGGAGGCCCTTAAAGGCTGATAATGTGCCGAGAGGTGTCAGTGGCAGCAGGTTGTTTGGCGTATATACACTGCTTCCTACACTTCTCCGCCCACCTCATCTCAACACCCAGTTTGTTAGGAGGAGGACGAACAAGTTAAGTTACAAATAGTACACTCTTATATTTTTACTGCATACTTTTACTGTAGTCAGCTGCTCATGGAAAGTATGCAGTTATACCATACAGTAGGCATACAAATGGGAAATACTTTAACTTTTTTTAACTATTTTTTTTTTACTATTCTATATACTACAGCTGCTCAAAACAAGTATGTTAGCTTGCAGTAAGCTACGATTGGTACACTCTTTTACTTGGTAATTTCATCATAAACTTGCGCCTTGAACTCGCAAATCACCCAAAACAACTATCTGTGTTGTACACTAAAAATCCCAGTCCGAATGTAGTAGGGCATCTGGGTATTTTTAAGCATGCTTCACCCTACCACATGTATTGGGAAAACCCAAATCTTTTTCTGCCATACTAAAAAGCAGGGAATTATGGGTACTGGAACGCAGAGACATAGTCAGAGTAGGCTTCTGTGTTATTCTGTTTCAGTGGAGACCTTTATAAGGGTGAATCCCAAGCGTGAATCGGGCAAAACCGGCATATATACACTCGACCCAAATCTTAGGCTTTCCATTTGTCTTATTGCCCCATGTGGGTTAGTGGTTCACAAACCCAGTTCCCCCGCTGGCAAATGATCAAAAACCTGCTATGAACTTTTGCTCTTTAAAACATGTATGAAAAACAAAGTCTAGTGTGTCCAATTGTCCTTGCAGCTAAAATGGGGACAGCTCAGAAGCGACCAAATGAGAGAGAGGGAGAGATGGAGTGAAAAAAAATCCCTACAAACCCTATCAATACATATTGATCTTTTGTTTTACTGAGAAACAATGTCTAGACAGACGGCCGACTGCATTGTCTTGAAAATAAATGCAGCCCACACTCCCAACGTGACATACAGTTGCACACGCACAGATTAAGGCAAGGGGAAATTGATCACTTAAAGGAAGATTTCAAAAAACAGACAGGGGGATATTTGCCACAAAGGGAAAACATATATAAAAAAAATGTCCACAGATTTAAAATGCTGGCAAATAAACAACAGCAAAATCCCCCAGTCAAATTGGAATGCAAAAGCATCGGAGTTCCAGAGTAAAATTTAGGATTCGACCTACAGCACTGAAATGCCATTGATATTTTGTTAACGGTTCGCTAAAGTCCCCCTTCTGCTTCTGACTAGCACATTAGGTTTACCCCCCCCCTCCCCCCCTGTGTAGTGTTAACAACATTTCACCTCACTCTTTTTTTATATATATTTTTTGGCAATTTCAAGCTCTATTAGACAGTACAGAGTTGAAATGGGGAAACAGAGAGAGAGAGAGAGAGAGGGGGGGGGAAAGAGGGGAATGACCTGCAGTAAAGGTCCATGGTTCAGATTTGAACCCGCGACCACTGCAACGAAGGCCGGAGCCAATGTGGTACGCACTCTACGCCACCAGAGCGCCCAATTTCACCTCACTCTTAATAATATTATTTTAAGGATGGTACTCCAAGCTATTTCCATATTTGAGGAAATATTGAGTACATTTAACCCTCATCCTACCAAGATAAACTTTTTGTCATTTCTCAAATGTGCTTTATTCTATCAGTCCAAGTTTTCACGACTTTGTCAATCAATGTGTTCCTAATGACATCATATCATTCTCTCCTCTTTCTCTCTTAATTGGTGCTTTTTGGGGTAAGTTTGAGCCTCGAATTCTGCAATATTAATAGGTTGAACTATTTATTTAGTTCATGATGCCAGGGTTCAAAGGAAAGGCAAATAAGCTTTTTCGTACTAATGTGGACTGTACTTGGGTTACATGCTAGAATTTCTATTAAAGAAAAGTATATCATTTCATTTTAAACAATATGCAAAAATTGACTTGATGTTTTTTTTTTTCATAAATTAAACATCTAGTCTAGCCTGGCATTCCCAGACCTGCCACTAGGCGCTGGCAAATTAAATTTGCTGCGAGTGTTGGTCTGGACACGCTCTGTTGAAGCTTTATCAAGAAAGCCAGAAATCTGGCTATGGTTTCAATTGGTTCTATCTAATATGGGCGTGCCAGAGCCCCTTATATGGTACTCTGGGGAGGACGTAACCGGATGACGACAGTGACGTGCATGCGACGTCGAAGCTGTGATAGTAAACATCAAAGATGGCTGCGGATATGTTGTGTGAGTTTGAGACTGCTTTGGCCTCGACCCTTAACGATTTGGAAGACGGCACTCAAATCTTTCATTAGCAAGTAAGTGGAATGTTCTATTTTGCCGACCGACAACGGCAAACGTTTAATTTAACAGTTTAACAGCTGTTCGCTAAACGAAAGGGGCTTACGTCGCCTTGTGCATCGCTCTGATTGGTTGTAGTGCTATCCAACTGCGTGCAGTGGCATTTGAAATGCACGAGTAGGAGCCGCCCCTTGAGTTGGAAATTACTATTGATCGTGGCCAGACCCTCTATCGTTCAAGATATCAGGGTCTGGATTTCCAGGCTACATCTAGTCATGTTTTGAGAAGAAATCTGTTTTTTGCTATGATGGTATTTTCTTCGAGTAGGGTGTGTGAATGTGGTGTGTGTGTGTGTGTGTGTGTGTGTGTGTGTGTGTGTGTGAGACTGGACACCCCAGTCGATAGTCTATGTATGTTGGCTGGATAAGGGTTGATACACTTCAGGTTACAACCACCAAAAAGACATCAGCCTAGAATTGTGTACTATGTGCTTAATCAATTCCCTGATATACGAGATGATCGATTGACAGTTATTCAATCCAAATATCTTAGTCTATCCCTTGTCATATACAGAGTGTGTGTGTGTGTGTGTGTGTGTGTGTGTGTGTGTGTGTGTGTGTGCCCGCCCGTCCAACCCTCATTCATTCATTCATCCACCGCTCCAGAGCTCACTACTGCAAACACATTACCTTTGCCTGGCTGCCCAAATGCATACCAAATAACCCACATAAATCATACAATCTAGGCCAAGTCAATGAGAGTGAGAGCCCCCTTTCTATTCCATATTCCTTGTTTTCTCGTTATTTCCACCGTGCCATCATTCAGTGGCCCTTGCATCAGTCAGTCCGGAGCTCTTTACAGCCATAGCTGGAGTAGTGTGGCCCAGTTTTAGAGAGGCACAGAGGGATTTTGAAGTAACCCTTCCTCCAGTAGCTAGTGGACTTGAGTTTTTATGTCTCAACACTGTCTGGACTAAATTGTGGGTTGCCATGGATTTCTTCACTCACACACACACACACACAAACGGACACACACACACACACACACACGCAAGCACACACACACACACACACACACACAGACGAACACAAAAGGACACACACACACACACATACAAGCACAAACACGCAGACAGACACACGCACACACACACACACACACACACACAGACAGACAAACACGCATGCAGGAACGCACGCACGCACGCACGCTCGCACGCACGCACTCACACACACACACACACACACACACAGTCTTTCAGTTCACTCCCTTTTTTTCTTTCTCCCTGTTGTTTTGATAGAAAAAGAAAGATGGTCTTCTAATTTGTTGCCAGTGTTTATGGCTGTTTACCACCAAGCAACAGACAAGCCTGTGGAAGAGGATCCTTTCAGCACATTATTTTAAAGCCCCTACACATCCCAAATCCACACAATCCTATTTGCATGATAGTAAAGCATCTGAAAAGAGTTAGGCATACTGTATGTATCAATCCAAATGAAAGATATTGTCATTTAAGTTTGATAAACTTTGCAGAAATTTGGTTTGGATGAGGCTATGGGCAATGCTTTGGTTTTTATTACACAATAAGTATTTTGAACCAATCACGGCAGCTCTTTGAACGTTCTATATAAAAACAATGACTGTTGCAATGGACACGTTTTGATACGGCCACGCCCACAGACACATTCCTGTCAAACGGTCTAGACAGTAAAAAAAGTAAAAATAATTCTAACTATGTTTTGTAATATTCAGCCTATGATCATTTAGTTTCAATCACATTGTAAAGCTTATTGATGATGACACACATCATCATTTGGGGCGACTGCGGCTCAGTTGGTAGAGAGGGTCGGCCGATGATCAAAGGGTTGGAGGTTCGATCCCCGCCCTGCCACCTGTGTCATAGTTGTTGTGTCCTTGGGCAAGACACTTCACCCACCTTGCCTCGTGTGAATGTCGATAGTTAGCCTGCTATCGGTGTACGAATGTTTGTGTGAATGGTAACGTGGGAAAGGAAAACAGGTCTCCCTTGCAAAAGAGTCTCCGGTCTCAATGGGATTTACCTGTATAAATAAAGGTTAAAAAAAAAAAAAACACAACTTTGATATCACGTATTAATTTAGATTTTGGACTAGTTCCTCTCAGAAGTCACTACACATTATCCTACTGTATTGAGGGCCGCTTTATTCTGTGCCAAATAATGCCTTCTGGGTTGATTGATTGATTGCATTTTTTTATTTCAGTTTTTCACGTGTCATCATACAGTATAAACAACACTGACTCTCAATGTCTTTTTTTTTTCTTCTTTTTCTACCGACCGGCAGTTTCTGATTCCACTTCTCCAGAGTTAATTGAGTAACGGAGAGCTTAAAGTCATTATCTGCCCTCACCCGTTCTCCAATCCCGCGCTAGAGGCTCATGAATGGAGGGGTTTGATTTCATTAAAATGTCCTTTCGCACACGGATTAATAACGACTATAGCGCCCGGGTGGCAAACACGTGGTCATCCTAGCTCCACGGCGGAAACAGAATGGGCCACACGACACACACACACAAACACACAGACACACACAAACACACAGACACACACACACACACACACACACAGACACACACACACACACACACACACACACACACACACACACACACACACACACACACACACACACACACACACACACACACACACACACACACACCCTATCCGCGCTTATAAAGGAATAATGGCTTAATGGCATTCATCTGGTGACACGGTTAGCAGATGAGACATCCTCGCTTGTTTGCTTTCCTGTGTGTGTTCACCAGAGCACATGCTTTGTCACCAGCGGCTGTGTGGTCTAACATGGCTCTATAGACAATGGCTGAGGGTGTGTGTGTGTGTGTGTTTGTGGGTGTGTTCTTGTGAAGACCAGTTTAAGCTTTTAAACATTGCAGTGAGGACATTTTTGGAAAATTAGGACTTTTTGCCTGGTCCTCACTTCTTCAAAGGTCTGTTTGCGGGTTGATATTTGGTTTAAGGGTTCATGTTACAATTGGGTTTAGGTTAGGGGTAGTGTAAGGGTTGGGTTTAGGCATTTAGTTGTGATGGTTAAAGTTAGGATGCATTATGTCAATGAGTGTCCTCACAAATATAGAAGTACAATGGTGTGTGTGTGTGTGTGTGTGTGTGTTTGTGAGTGTGTGTGTGTGTGTGTGTGGGGGGGAGGTTGGGTTAATGATGTGGGTCTGCCGACTTCCTGCTTTCCCCACTGTGGCCTTTGTGGTAATACACTGGTGGTGATGGGAGCCTCCGTCCAGTCTCTATGCGAATCAAGTGTTTGCCTCCCGAGTGTGTATGTGTGTGTGTCTGTCTGTGTGTGTGTGTGTGTGTGTGTGTGTGTGTGTGTGTGTGTGTGTGTGTGTGTGTGTGTGTGTGTGTGTGTGCCATATGCACTCAAGCATAAGAGTCTGCAGTATTGTCTGCACATTCATCCCTTTGCAAAGTCTTGAGCATAAAAAGGCCAAACAACGACACCAATCTAAGAATACTACCCACATTTAATCCCCATAATTAAAAGCTGTCATTTTCTATATCAATAATCTTGTTTTCCCATTTAATGACATGGTTCCCTTTACTAGGATATTAGATCATGCCGCTTGCAGCAGTTGCTTTTTAAATGAATATTGCGTTCCTTGGAGAGCTAAAGCAGATGCATTGATTAGGACCAACTATAGAAGGTCAATCTCGACTGAGTGAATTGAAAATCAGTGAGGGAGTTGTGTTGCCACGATTGCCTCTCCCCTGTTGTGACAATTACATGAAAACGGGAATGAATGTTTGAAGCACATTTTAACCATTCAGTGTGTGTGTGTGTGTGTGTGTGTGTGTGTGTGTGTGTGTGTCTATCGACTGTACCAGCGGGTCAAGCCAGCAAAGACAGCTTTACAAACAAAATTGTCACACGACACTAAATAATACATGGAGCTTGAAAACAAAGACATCTCACACGCACACAAGCTAAAAAATATGGCCCCAATAAAAGGCAGCGTTTCGCCCCCTCGACTAAGAGTAACGACCTATCCTAGAAGCCCACCGTAAAATAACACAGTGAAACACACACCACATACACACACGCTCAAAAGCTAAAGACGTTGGCCGTTGATACTCGTGACTTTTAAATTCTCAAAAAAAAAGAAAACTGCACCCAACTGAAACCACAAAGGCATTCAAGTGGTAAGACAGCCATTTGTCAAAGACAGGACGTCTTATGAAGGGGCGGCATCCCAGCCTTGGGTGGAAAATAAATGTATATATATGAATGGAAATAATATGAATAGTATGAATACTATTGATTCAATTCGCACAATTTGCGAATTTGCGATGGCATTGGAATTCAAATGCCCTTCGTGTGTATACATATTTTGTTAACATAAATGGATAGATAGATAGATAGATAGATAGATAGATAGATAGATAGATAGATAGATAGATAGATAGATAGATAGATAGATAGATAGATAGATAGATAGACAGATAGATAGATAGATAGATAGATAGACAGATGGATAGATAGATAGATAGATAGACAGATGGATAGATAGATAGATAGATAGATAGATAGATAGATAGATAGATAGATAGATAGATAGATGGACAGATAGATGGATAGATAGATAGATAGATAGATAGATAGATAGATAGATAGATAGATAGATAGATAGATATATAGATATATAGATAGATAGATAGATAGATAGATAGATAGATAGATAGATAGATAGATAGATAGACGGATAGATAGATAGATAGATAGATAGATAGATAGATAGATAGATAGATAGATAGATAGATAGATAGATAGATAGATAGATGGATAGATAGTCAAATTAAAGGGTATTTCTGTCTACTTCTCAACCCAGTCACGTGGAAAGGGATAGCGTGCGCCCTCTGAGATGAACAAGAAGACAGCCATGATCTGCACTGACCTTAGCCTGTGACTCATGTTTATTTACCTTCATCCCTGTTCCCCCCGGGGCCGGGGAGCTAACAGCATAGCAGAGGCCTCATCACACAAACGAGGGCTGTGTGGTTGTGTGTTTGTGTGGGGAGTTTTTTTTTTTCCACCGTTTTTTTATAGCTGCCCCTGGGAGCTCAGAACGACTCTAATGAACAAAAGAAGCCATCATTGATCCAAGTTAGCGTTTTAGCACAGCCCGAGACACACACCATTCAAGTCAAACAAATATTTGACTCCAATAGATATAGACTGACCGACTCCTTGTTGTTTGTGAATTGTTTAGTATAGATGTGGGTAGATATATGATTCCTTGATTCTAAATAGTATGTACTTTCAAGTATGCATGCATGTCTGTATGTCTATGTGTGTTATGTTATGTTTAAAAATAAAAAGAAGCCTGATTTATCAGAGTTAGCATTCTATTCCCTAGCACAGCCTGGGACACTGCTGCTTACTTAGTATTTAGAATTGATCTAATGTACATATCGTTTAGGTTATGTTTATCTTATTCTATACTATATAGGCCTACTGTATATATTCTTTTTTATTGTTCCTATTGCATTGTGGGCCAGAGATAAACGGCATTTTGATTCTGATGTATGTCTTGCATTTATCAGAACTGACAATATAAAACGTCTAGAAAATACACAATTCAATATGCTAAGCCGACCATTGGAGACCCACCCCCACCCCCACCCCCTTTGCTTAACTTTGCTGTACACACATCTTTAATCTAACTCACCTTTGTCCCGCCGTGGCTGGTGTGACTTCCAGCTTATTTGTTAATTACAGAGCTTCTCGGGGGGGTTGGCCGAACAACAGGCCCAGGACATAGGTCACGGAGAGACGCTGTAGCCAGCCATATGGGCTCCGGGCCGCTGGCTTTGATACCAGCAGTGTGGTGTAAAGAGTATACCTGAAAACTACACTTAAAGATGGTGGCAGCGATTCTGGAGAACGTCTGTTGTCAAAATCAGTTTCTTGTCAAAATCAGTGAATATCTCCTCACAATCAAAAGAATCCAGTGTTGATACACAGCCTAGGCTTTGTGAACGGGCATAATGCTAGCCACGGTGGGCCCCCTTTGTTTGTATACGAGTTTACAGAGCCTAGGCTACTCAAACCAGATTGTTTTTTCAATGCATACAGCACGGACGGGAAGCGGATCGCGAGGAGATTTTGACAAAAAGTGATTCTGACAACAAGCGTTCACCGGAATGACTGTCTCGACCTCTTAAGTAAGAGTACAGTAAGTGTTTAAACAAACCTAAATACAGTTCATTATTGAGTAAAATATACTTAGTAACAATGATCACACCTCTGGGCACTGGCATTTTATACTTAAGAATGGTCGGCGCAGGAGATTGAATTATTTCGGTAGAGACAGCAAAACACAACCTTATCGAGCAGCGGCCACATTGCAGTGACATTCTTCTCACCCCCAAGTTTTTTTTTTTTTTCTATTTTTCCCATTTCACACCTGGACTATTGCCAGATAGGATATGTTCCTTTAAACCTTCCTGATACCAAATCACCAGCCAGCCACCAGTCAAAAAGCGAAAAAAATTAAAAAAAAATAAATAAATAGGGGTAGCCTATATGCTGTGTTATCTATCACCACCTTACCACCCATAGCCCACTCTCTCACTCCCCCCTAACCCCCCCCCCCCCCCCGTGTCATCGTCGAGGCAACAGCACGGGGTGTTATTACAGATAAACAATCAATACTGCATTAACGTGTCCACCGAGGCTACCTGGAGTTAAACAGGCAGACGGGTGGGGAAAATAATCATTCAAACCAATGTCACGGGCGGACTTCAAGCATCTAATCTTTTGCTCATGGACCGGCAAACCCGATATATAGGCCTGTACTGTGAATAGTTATTTATATAAATATGTATCGGATATTCAGGGCCATCATTTTCTTTGTGTTTTGAGGTCACCACCAGATACGTTTCTTTTGGCACAAAATGGAAGCCTGTTTGCCGCCACATTACAGAAGTGATACGGCTTTACGCTTTATAGGGAAGGTGACCGTGGATATTGGAGAGCAGGGACCCGTACGATCAATTTGGAACCAGGGATGGGACATTTTAACATGATTCTCAGCCAGGCGGTTTAAACTCTAGGGGTAGTTATTTGACCCCCTTCCTCTTGTCTGATGTCCGCTTCCAATCCAGTTTACCTGATGACGGCTTTGTTTAAAGGTGTAGTCAGTGATTTTGTGTTAGTGATATCTCCTCAAAATGCACTACCTGACAACAACAAAAAAAACAGTATTCATACACAGCTTAGGCTCTGTAAATGGGCACGTTGTAATATGTTGGGTCCCCTGTGTTTACATTCCAGTTTAGAAAGCCTAGGCTGCGCATTGACACCAGATTTTTCAGCGCACACAAAGTCCGAACAGGTAGTGGATCGTGAGAAGATATTTTATGATTTTGGCTTAAACGTGATTTTGACAACAAGCGTTCTCCAGAATCACTGACTCCACCTTTAAATGGGAAGGAGGAGGGGGGGGGGCAGTGATAGAGGCAAACTCTGGTGCCATACTGGTGGCTGTGTGGTCCTATTCCAAAGCTTGTATGAAGCAAATTTGCATCTACATTCCCCAAACGGCAATTGAAAGAAGACGATGAAAAAGGCTTTTTTTGTCCGGAACCCTTGTGAAAAAATGGAAAACAAAAGCGTTTTTATGAGGAGGCCCAACAAATAGTCTCTCCCTGCTTCTCTCTCTCTCTCTGTCTCTCTCTCTCACTCTCTCTTTCTAATTCCCAGACTGAATTAAATAGTCTTCATTCCGCACTCATTCAATGGCCCCCCCACGCCCACCAGCCTTAGCACCATATGGGGGCATGAATTACCCCTGCCAAACACACACACACACACACACACACACACACACACACACACACACACACACACACACACACACACACACACACACACACACACACAGACACACACACACACACGGGGGGGCAAAATACAAAAAGCAGTTGGACTTGGCTTGAATGATTGCAAAGAGACTGTTTACTAATACTGCTAGCTCACTC
>CM049415.1:4747500-4755000 GCA_026929865.2 Hyperoplus lanceolatus
AGCCTCTCTCCAGCAAACTGTCATCAACATGTCTTCCTTCATACTTATATATAAAAGGTCCAGAATGTACATTCAGGTCTTTATTTGACTCAACCTTGTCTGTTTGCGTCTGTATATTTCTCCTATACAACCATCTTTAACAGGCATTATCTCAACATAAGTTTTTTTTCCAATCTTCTGTCTGATCCAAAAATCTCAACTTTAAAGCACCTACATCAACTGCAAACACACACACACATACACACACACACACACACACACACACACACACACACACACACACACACACACACACACACACACACACACACACACACACACACACACACACACACACACACACACACAATCTATCACATACTGTCAGAGCTGTGTGTCTGGTGGGGGTTAACATAGCAAGTGGCATCCGCAGCAGAGTGCTACCAGCCAGTGTTGCCTGGAGCTGACAGCGCTCACTGCGGTTTGCCTCCAAGGAGTAAAGTAAGCATCATTAGCGCCTTCTCACACACACACACGCACACACACATACACACACACACACACACAACCACACACACACACTCACTGACAACCACACACACACACACACACACTCACTGACAACCACACACACACTCACTGACAATCACACACACTCACACACACACACAGACAGACAGACAGACAGACAGACAGACAGACAGACAGACAGACGCGCGCGAGCGCACACACACGCGCGCGAGCGCACACACACACACACACACACACACCCACACCATTACATTCACAACCCTCTTCTTTCAAAGTCCTTTCTTTTATCTACCAACCGACCGAACCCTTTCTTCAACTGCCTTCTCTAGTCCTGACTCTCTGATCTCAAATTAGCCTCTTGTCATCCAACAGTCAATATAACAACCCAAGCCCGCCCGCCGGCATTCAATCATCAAGGCAAGCTTAACCTTAAAAAACTGTGTGCATTCATAGTAAAAGTTACATATAAATTTACACATGACGTAATGGGTTATAGACAAGGCACATGAGGCACATAGCAATAGAACGCTTGTTGTTGGTTAACCTTTTCCAATTGCATGCATAGTTTACTAGGGCTCTAAAAGGTATGTTCTAAAGATGATAAAGGATATATTTTACCCAAATTACAAGATTCAAAGTGTGCATTGTCATATGCACAATAAAAAAAACATGCTCTCAGTCACACAATGAAATGCACTGTGCAATTGTAATACGTTACACTATATATTTTAGTTCTACATCAAGTTTAGCCTAGTTAGTGTAATTATCGGCCTCCAAAAACCATTTGACCACCGACCACCTGGGCCCTAGAATGTCAGACAGACAAAGTTGAATGCAAATTTTACTAGAAAAAAAAAGTACTCTTGTGGTGCAACCGTTGTGCTAAGTTAAAGTGAATATTTTGACACCAAATCCCACTGTCATAACCAAACTTCCTACCACCCCTATGCTCTCACGTAAGTCTCACAAGACAAGACAGACAACGTAGCCCCCCCCCCCCCCAAACCCTTCTCACACTCTCACACACACTCTCTTGTCTTCCATACACTAAACTGGCTGTCATGTTGAGCAGTCTTCAGCTAGACAGTGTTTAGCATTTTGCTCAGTCCACTTACTGCAGACCCAGTTAAGCCTGTGGGCTTTACACAGACAGGAGTCCAACTGGAGAGGGGAGATATATGTCTACTGCACTCACTCACTCACTCACTCACTCACTCACTCACTCACTCACTCACTCACTCACTCACTCACTCACTCACTCATACACACAGACACTCAATCACTCACAAACACAGACACTCACTCACTCACTCACTCACTCACTCACTCACTCACTCACTCACTCACTCACTCACTCACTCACTCACTCACTCACTCACTTCCTCCTAGCCCCAGCTACAAGGCAGGGCTGGAAAACACATACACATACATCATACAAGACATTACTTTCAGGTTTTATTTTTTGATCAGTAGAAGAATGTTTAACCAGAACATTGAAATATTTAACATTATATGGATTGTTCTCTTTCATTAAAGTTGAATTCTATTTCATGAGTTTTCTCTACATTTGATTTGATTTGATTCAATTTATTTCAGACATATCAGTGATACAAAACAAAATGAAAAGCATGGAAATACAATAAACAAAAATTATGTTTTCACAAAAAAATAAAAAAATAAATAAAAGAAAATAAATGATCTGTATTGCTGAGATATGCCTGAACAGGAGCAGGAAGAAGTATACACTTAGATACCTCATACCTACATCCACCTAAAAGATTTGGAAACTTCAGTTCCTACGCATGACATAACAATGATGTAAGATGAAAACATTGTTTTTTGCAAGCACTGGTGAATTTTAGATATTTGATATTTGGCTTCCATAACATTCTTCTTTCATACTAGTATGAATAAAAAGTCCAAGAAGTACATCTACATGTTGTTTTTGACTAAACGTTGTCTGTTTGCGTCTGTATATTTCTCCTATACAACCATCTTTAATGGCCAACATCTCATCCATCCATCCATCCATCCATCTTCTACCGCTTGTCCCGTTAGGGGTCGCGGGGGGGCTGGAGCCAATCCCAGCTGCATTGGGCGAGGGCAGGGTACACCCTGGACAGTTCGCCAGTCCATCGCAGGGCCACATATAGGGACAGACAACCATTCACACTCACATTCACACCTATGGTCAATTTATAGAATCCAATCAACCTATCCCCATTGCATGTTTTTGGAGGTGGGAGGAAGCCGGAGTACCCGGAGAGAACCCACGCGTACACGGGGAGAACATGCAAACTCCACACAGAAAGGCCCCGGGCAACCCGGGATTTGAACCCAGAACCTGCCAACATCTCAATATAAGTTTATTTCAATGCTCTAAACCAAATATCTTAACTTCTGAAGCACTTACATAAAGTAAAGTATTATCATTCCTAGCACTATTCCAGTTATTGCTGAAGGATTTGTTAATAAGTTGTTACTTGGCTGATTTATGATACGTTTTGCTCTTAAAAACATCCCAAAAGTCCATAGTAGTTTTGATTTATAAAAAGAAATACTTGTAATACAAAAAAATAATTATTTTAATATAAGTTATGAATTGGCAAAGTTTCATGATGATATCTATAAGATAAAAACTATACCCTATCCACCTGCTGTGTCTCACTTTAAGATATAGTTCTGACAGAAATATCTCATTTTTGATAAAGATTCTTCAATTTACATACTATATAAATTAGCGGGTCCATTTCTACCTTGGCCAAGATAGTGGTATTATCAGCCCTGTAAATTAATCTACACTCAACAAAAATATAAACGCAACACTTTTGTTTTTGCTCCCATTTTTCATGAGATGGACTTAAAGATCTAAAATTCATTCCAGATACACAATATTACCATTTCTCTCAAACATTGTTCACAAATCTGTCTAAATGTGTGATAGTGAGCACTTCTGCTTTGCTGAGATAATCCATCCCACCTCACAGGTGTGCCACATCAAGATGCTGATCTGACATCATGATTAGTGCACAGGTGTGCCTTAGACTGTCCACAATAAAAGGCCACTCTGAAATGTGCATTTTTTTGCTTTATTGGGGGTCTGGGGACTCAGAACCAGTCAGTATCTGGTGTGACCACCATTTGCCTCATGCAGTGCAACACATCTTCTTCGCATAGAGTTTATCAGATTGTCAATTGTGGCCTGTGGAATGTTGGTCCACTCCTCTTCAATGGCTGTGCGAAGTTGCTGGATATTAGTGGGAAACATGCTCAATGGGTGACATGTGCGGTGAGTATGCTGGCCATGCAAGAACTGGGACATTTTCATCTTCCAAGAATTGTGTACAGATCCTTGCAATATGGGGCCGTGCATTATCTTGCTGAAACGTGAGGTGATGTTCATGGATGTATGGCATAACAATGGGCCTCAGGATCTCATCACGGTATCTCTGTGCATTCAAAATGCCATCAATAAAATGCACCTGTGTTCTTCGTCCATAACAGATGCTTGCCCATACCATAACCCCACCACCACCATGGGCCACTCGATCCACAACATTGACATCAGCAAAGCGCTCACCCACACAACGCCACACACGCTGTCTGCCATCTGCCCTGAACAATGTAAACCGAGATTCCTCCGTGAAGAGAACACCTCTCCTACGTGCCAGACGCCATCGAATGTGAGCATTTGCCCACTCAAGTCTGTTACGGCGACGAGCTGGAGTCAGGTCAAGACCCCGATGAGGACGACGAGCATGCAGTTGAGCTTCCCTGAGACGGTTTCTGACAGTTTGTGCAGAAATTGTTTGGTTATGCAAACCAATTGTTTCAGCAGCTGTCTCAGTGGCTGGTCTCAGACGATCTTGGAGGTGAACCTGCTGGATGTGGAGGTCCTGGGCTGGTGTGGTTACACGTGGTCTGCGGTTGTGAGGCCGGTTGGATGTACTGCCATATTCTCTGAAACGCCTTTGGAGACGGCTTATGGTGGAGAAATGAACATTCAATGCACAAGCAACAGATCTGGTTGACATTCCTGCTGTCAGCATGCCAATTGCACGCTCCCTCAATGCTTGTGGCATCTGTGGCATTTTGCTGTGAGACAAAACTGCACATTTCAGGGTGGCCTTTTATTGTGGACAGTCTAAGGCACACCTGTGCACTAATCATGATGTCAGATCAGCATCTTGATGTTGCACACCTGTGAGGTGGGATGGATTATCTCAGCAAAGCAGAAGTGCTCACTATCACACATTTAGACAGATTTGTGAACACTGTTTGAGAGAAATGGTAATATTGTGTGTCTGTCTGGAATGAATTTTAGATCTTTAAGTCCATCTCATGAAAAATGGGAGCAAAAACAAAAGTGTTGCATTTATATTTTTGTTGAGTGTATATGTCAGCATGGGGTCCCAGAAAAATTCCCATGAAATTCTGTAGCTGAATCCACTTTGGGCCAAGGAACAGTTGATTAGATTTTGATAGTGATCTCGATATGCAATTTCCACTATTAGATGATTATTGTTTTTCCCTATCCATCCTACCACACACACACACACACACACACACACACACACACACACACACACACACACACACACACACACACACACACACACACACACACACACACACACACACACACACACACACACACACAGATTTAATTCCAAAATCCAATCCGCAAAACCCAAACGGTGCACCGGGGGCAGGGTTTAGGAAAATCGATTTCCCATCAAATTTTTCGGAAAGAAGGAATCTTTGCGCGTCCTTGAAAATGTTTGCTTCTTTCCAGTAGCCATTTTCTTTTCTGCTCATATTTCAGCTGACACCCAACCACACAATTCGATTCGCAGGGGCTCCAACTCGGCTATTGTGCCGCCCGCCAACACTAGCGGATTTGTCATATGCCTCTTTGCTTTCCTCCAACCCCTACTTCTCTCTTCCTAGGGCAAATGGTGTAAGAAATGAGACGTGGCTGGTGTATATACTTTCATGCCCCCTGCTTTACCAGTGTCATTTCAGCAACTCTGAAATTGTGCCATGGTCTACAGGGCTTTGTTGTAAATCACTATCTCCCACTGTCAGACTGCAGTCTTGCTGTACTGCTGTGGATGTGTGTGTGACTGTGTGTGTGTGTGTGTGTGTGTGTGTGTGTGTGTGTGTGTGTGTGTGTGTGTGTGTGTGTGTGTGTGTGTGTGTGTGTGTGGATCCCTGGCGGTTTCTGCTGTGCCTCCTGGGTGACTAATATATCTTGTTAAATTGTGCTGAGAAGCAAGCGGGAAGAACTGTACACCTTTCCCTCTTTGTAACTGCGTTTGTTTGCTTGCATTTCCGCCTCTGCCTCTGTGTGTGTGTGTGTGTGTGTGTGTGTGTGTGTGTGTGTGTGTGTGGGTGTTACTATGCCTACTGCCTACTTCAATGTATTGTATGTGTGAGTCTGTGTGTTTGTATCTACATGTCTGAATAGGTGGTTGGGCGAACTTTTATGACTAAAGGCCATGAAAGTACAATTTCGTAGGTGTCTTTGGATTTTAAAAATTACAAGGAAATAGAGGGCTCCACTTGGTCATATAGGCGTGTATGTCTTGAGTGAGTGTGTGTGTGTGTGTGTGTGTGTGTGTGTGTGTGTGTGTGTGTGTGTGTGTGTGTGTGTTCCTGTGTGTGTGTGAGTGAGTGCGTGCGTGCGTTTTTGTGTGTTCCTGTGTGTGTGTTTGTGTCTACATGTCTAAATAGGTACATGTGAATGTTACTTTTTTCAAATACGTTCACTAAACTCCACAAATCTGTCAATGCTTTGTTGCTAATTAAGTTAAGATTGCTATTTCAGCCATCTCCCACTCACAACCACACTACCACCACTACAGCATCGGACTTTCAAATCTGTCTCAGACTCTTCATAATTATACAAACTGTGAAGCCATGCCACAGTTTTGAGGAGGGAATAGGAAAAAAAAATCTGTTGGCACACTGCATAATTCAACATTGGCAGCAATTTACTGTCTCCTGCCCGGAAGACACGAATCTAAGTGATTTCATGGTGGCATCCGTCCGCTGTGTGCAATACTGTAGAGACATCTGGACCATTCTGTTATCACCATTGTCTTAAAACCATGCACTGTATACTATCAGCTTTATCCAGCAATGTACACACAGACAGACAGACAGACAGACAGACAGACAGACAGACACAGACAGACACGTTGAAAATAGATTCACAGTATGAGTATATTTCTGTATAATTGGTGTTCTAACTGCACAAAGCAGGGAGAGATAATTAGCCATTGTTAAGTGAGGCGTAAATTGTCTGATTTCATGTGTATTTATCTTCTGAGCACAACATTACTCACACACACACACACACACACACACACACACACACACACACACACACACACACACACACAGACAAGCACAACAGGCTTTTTGAGGGGGGATTTAGTCCTACTGTAGGGTCACGTTGTACACTATGCTGGCCACCGTCCAAGCTTTTAAATATCTTTGTTGAAACCCGTGAAAGAATTCAACTTCTAAAGCACTTACATCCACTTAACTTCAAACATTCTCAGCACTTATCCTATGTATTACTGAAGGATTTGTTCCTTGACTTATTTAAGATACATTAACTTATTATAAACATGCCAAACACAGCATGGTTAAGACCTTTACATAGTCACCATCTGTCACCAGTTTATTTATTTAATTTTTAACTGTATTCATTTCAATCTTCATATAGTCTTGTCCCTGATCTTGTATTGTACTTTACCTGACGTTGAATGTGGTGTATGAGAATTGTGGTTGATTGTCTTATTTTATCATGGTGCTGCCTTCTTGGCCAGGTCATTCTTGAAAAAGAGATTTTAATCTCAATGAATTTTACCTGGTTAAATAAAGGATATTGATTGATTGATTGATAGTACTTTATGACCTAAAAAATAAAAATAATATCCAAAATCTAATCTGTAAAAAAAACTTTGGACCCCTTTTATG
>CM049415.1:4760000-4832500 GCA_026929865.2 Hyperoplus lanceolatus
CACACAACGCAAGAGGGCGAGGAGGAGATTGAAGAAAAAAAGAAAAAAATTAAAAAAGGACCGATAGCCTATTTAAACAAAGGGAATGATGGAAAGAATGGGACAGATTAGTCATTCAGACACTATAGGCGACCAGGTTAGAGTATTGCTGATTGCTAGTTGAAGAGTCAGAGGTTGAGTGTGGGTTTTACAAGCAATCAATAAATGGTTATTTTTGTAGATTTTCTAAATGATCTGTAAATGTAGATGCTATAAAGAAAAGCACATACGTTAGGCGATGTACAACAATTGTACAATTTTTTTTCTCACTTTTTCTGATGGGTATTCTATCCTTGATGTATTTTAATCTTGCTGTATGTTGTGACCCTGTGACACACTTTGAGTGGCCTGAATTGTGCTGTTTAAATAAACTTGCCTTGTCTATGTAATTATCCCATTTAACGTGTCATGTTGACCCCATGTCGGTAACATGAGGGGTTAAGGTCACGATTTGATTACCAATCTAATTATTTTTTATTCTTTTGAGCACAGATGGCTGTGTCCTTTATAGACTTGTCTAGTCAAAGGCTGGTCTAGGATAATTGGTTCACGTGCAAAAAAGGGTATCATAAGTAAAAAGTACAGGTACATTTCAAATGATGTACAGGTTCTATTTATGAAAATATTGGTATCTAACCCATTGTATTGACTAAGTAACATAAACCACATGTTTTTTATTATCTTTCTAGATTTACATAAGACCTGATTGAAAGTCAGAGGTTGAGTGATGTGGGTTTAGAGGCAATCAATAAATAGTTATTTTTGTAAAAAGCCTTGCAGTTAGAATCCCTGA
This sequence comes from Hyperoplus lanceolatus, assembly GCA_026929865.2. Classification (NCBI taxonomy): domain Eukaryota; kingdom Metazoa; phylum Chordata; class Actinopteri; order Uranoscopiformes; family Ammodytidae; genus Hyperoplus; species Hyperoplus lanceolatus. The sequence continues at coordinate 4,760,833 of CM049415.1, forward strand.
TTTTCCATGTAGACGTTACATTGAAAGCTATAGATCATATGTGATGGCAATGGCTAATAAAACATGCTTTGCTGAACAAGTAATTATTATGAATTCAAGAAAATGGCAAAATGACAGGGTTTTTAAAGTAGCCTGTTACAAATATTGCCCACTGTTGTAACCATACTTTTAGTAATCATATTCCTCACAAGGATAAAGACACTTTCTAATGATTATCTTTCATTTCTATTTTTTTGAATTTTCTCGCAAAACATCCCTGCTATGAACGATTATTTCATTAAGGTAATAAATCAGTTTTATATTGAAACTGGTTTAAAGCATTATGATCGTTGTGGAGGCTTTAGTTAATGCTTTGTGTTATATATTGGGAGGTGTTTCTAATATTTTATCCACTGATACTTGGTACATTTCTCTTCCTATAACACTTTGTAATATTCGTAGTAATAATTCGACCAATAGTCCTACAAGAAAGATGAAAAAAACTAAACATAAGGAGGTCACGCATTGCATGCTAACCCATTTGGCCTGCTTGGACATGGATTGTGCTTTCAAAAAACACTATTTTGAGGAAACTACACCAATATAATCATATAATTTGTGCAGGTAAGACCTTCCCTTACCTCTCAAGTGAAACTGACCCTGTGTTCCAATCCCCATACTTCCCTACTATTTAGTATGCCAGAAAAAGATTTAGGATGTCCCAATACACGCACGTCAATTGTGCTGAAAATACATAAATGCCCCACTAACTCCAATAGCATTTGGGAGTATTCATCTTTATTCTTGACATTTCTCGTCATTATGAAACAAAAACTTCCTTACCTAATTTTTATTTCTCATGTGGCCCTTAAAACTCTTCTGTACTATAGTGTGTAGTGTAGTAAAAAGAAAAAAACGTATGTGATTTGGAACGCAGGGTACATCTGTTTTCTACACACTCCGTAGATGCTAATAGTTGCTAATGATGTCAATAAAATCCCTTTTTGGAGAAGAAGGTTAGACGAAATGTGATTACTGACCAACCGGCCCTGTAAACTGTAAAGGGTTTAGAGTAATCAAACTAATGCAGCTTATAAAATGCTTTATCCACTGCCCTGATTTTGGCCAGATTACACACTGTAATCTGTCATATTTCATTTGTATGTGTATGTATACATGTAATATACTATTCTACGCATAGGCCTACTGTTTGTGTTACTGCCATACTGAAGTCAAGGCAATGAGTTATAAGGAAGTGTCAGCGTGTGTACTTAAATGTGTGATGCTGATTTGTGATGTTACCAGGATTAGTAAAGTGTTTAGTCTAATCCTAGTTCAAGTGAAACTGGGGAGGATTTCCAGACGGGTCACGGCATTTTGATGATACATTTAAACCTGCAGTGTGTAGAATTTTGGGTTTTATTTCCTAGCAGATGTAGTAAGTAGAAAGTAATTATAATATCCATAAGTACATTCAATTTAGTGCATAATATCTGATTTTTTTTTTTAATTATTATTTTTTCCCTTAGAAAGGGTCTCATATATGTCCATATTTCTGCATATCTTGGACCAAGGCCTAGTGCCGCCATCTTGACAGTGTCATAGTTGGAATGTCAACAGGTGCATTGTTTAACATTTAAAATAGTTCTTGTCCTTGAAGGCCACTCTAGCTTCTGTTATTATTCGAAAGGGGTGGGGTTACCCAGGGAGCATTGCATTCTAGAACTTTGTAGAACTTTCTTGATGATGTCATATTACACACTGCACCTTTAAGGCAAGCTACTGTATGTATAGGCAAATGTGCTTTGAAACTTTGCTAGCCTTGTGCCAAACTTATGTTTGCAAAAAAGTGAGACTTTTGAGATAGCAAGTTTTTCATTGGAGACAATGGATTTTTTTTCTGAAAAATGTATATGTAACTACACAACAATCACATATGTATGTATCACATGTATCAACAGATCAAAAGAGCATTTGAAGTGACAATTCTTGTTCCATTTCACACGATGTAGGCTACAAATGTTTTGAAAATAATGTAACATGAGACATTGCATCAGTAATAGAAACAGCATTTCCATTTTACGCAATGAATTCACATACAATGTTTGTATATTCAAGTCTCAAAGCATTCACCAAAAGCTGCAGCCAATACGTAGTGAATGTAAAAAAATGTGACTCTTTAAAGATACTTACAACACATTAAGGTAGATTCAATTAAACATATCCTCAAATATGTTGGTTTAAACAACATATGCAATGTTATCGCAATACTTGTCTTATATTGTCATAATAGCCAATTAATCAAGCATATGTTCACATCCTTTCAACCAGTGTCAACATTTGTCAGTCTGTTTAATTGCCATTCGTTGTCCAAACATTATGGTTTTTTTTGTAGTGAAGGTGCAACACAGGCAGAGGCTGAAACCTTAATCAGTCTCATAATTAAGGTGTGATATAAGTCAGTTCAGTCTTATCTTGTGATGATGAGATAATGGAATTATAATCACAACAACGATTCCTGGAAGATAGAGGGCTAGTTACGTTGTGATCTGAAGATAATATTAACATACACATTAGCAGCTATCTGCTCTACGCTTCCATACTAATTTGAATACACCTAATGGGATTTTATAATCATAAAGAAGACCATACAAGACCTCAAATTAGTTAAAGGTGCAGTCAGTGATTCTGGAGAACGCTTGTTGTCAAAACCACTTTGTCAAAATCAGTGAATATCTCCTCATGATCCACTACCTGTCCGTACTGTGTGTGCACTGAAGAAAAATTGGTGTTCATACACAGCCTAGGCTCTGTAAACTTGTATGTAAACAAAGATCAAGGAGGGGGGAGGGGTAACGTATCTAGCATCATGCCCGTTTACAGAGCCTAGGCTGTGTATTAACACTGAGTTTTATTTTCCAGCGCACACACGTAAAGGACAGGTAGCAGATCGTGAGGAGACATTCACTGATTTTTAACACAAAGCAATTTTGACAAGCATTCTACAGAATCACTGACTCCACTTTTTAAATGAAGCAAGGCTCATACTTTCTATTTACCATTTGTGTCTGTTGATTCCCCCAAACATGGCAACACATGTCACATCTGATAACAACACACACGCACAGTCTGAGCGATATAAAGACTGAAGGAAAGTCTGTGGGCGTTTATGGTGTTATGGTTTCAAATGTTCCTCTTTATTTCTCAGCCAAAAGACCCCCCCCCACTCACACACACCCTGTGCACGCTTTGCCACCCATAGAAGTGTGTGTGTGTGTGTGTGTGTGTGTGTGTGTGTGTGTGTGTGTGTGTGTGTGGGTGTGTTAGTGTGTGTGAGTGTGTGTCATAGTGACCACTGGCTGCTGCCGTTAGATTCATGAGTTTAATCCCTGGAAGCGCTCCAAGCATCCACTTTGCTGCGCTGCCCCTGTCCTCTCAACCAAACGTCAAGCCTCTCTCTCCCTCTCTCTCCCCTATCCTTCTCTCTCCTTCTCCTTCTCTCTCTCTGTCCCTCCCTCTCTATTTCTCTCTATCTCTGTCTCTCTCTCCTCTCTCTCTCTCTCTCTCTCTCTCTCTCTCTCTCTCTCTCTCTCTCTATCTCTCTCTTTGCCTATGGCGCACACACGCAGTGAGCCGAGGGGAGCGTCTGCATTTGGCATCATGTTCTATCAGCAGATCAGCCCCAGATGAATAACCACTGCCCTTGAATGCATCATTGCCACTGACTGAACAAGCTTATACATTGCTTACACTAGTTTTTTTTGGTGTGTGTGTGTGTGTGTGTGTGTGTGTGTGTGTGTGTGTGTGCGTGTGTGTGTGTGTGTGTGTGTGTGTGTGTGTTTTGGGGGGGGGTCGTTTATTTAACAGCCTGCATCTGTAAACATATTAGGGGTGTGATAACAGTCTGCAAACAAACAAATTGGTCCCAATACAGAATGCCATGTTTACTCCTCGTCAAAGATAGCATGTAGATAGGCAAATTCGTAATGTTGTAGTTAGTGCTTTATGAATAATTGAAAAATTTAAGGTGCAGACAGCGATTTTTGGGAACGCTTGTTGTCAAAATCGCTACCTGTCTGTACTATGTGCGCTGAAAAAAGTGCTGGTGTTAATAAACAGCCTCGGGTCAGTAAACGAGTATGCACACAAAGGGGGTTCACCGTAGCTATAGCAACATGCCCCTTTACAGAGTCTAGGCTGTGTGTATTAATTGACACTGGATTTTTTTTTTCAGTGCACACACAAGTAATGGATCGTGAGGAGATATTCACAGATATTGACACAAATGTGATTTTGACAACAAGCATTATCCAAAATTGCTGACTGAACCTTTAATGCTCCATGAATCTTTGATAGGTCTAAGATGTTGTAGTCAAAAGTAAATGAGAAATAAAGATCAAGGGCATTCAGGATTATACCTTCCCCTGCTAGGACTTGTCTTGTAAAATGGCCTTGTTCATATTAGAACAGAGAGCCCATATTCCAACCCTCCTTCACCATGTATTACTTTCAAGAACAATGACATTTATGGGGCATGGAGTTAGACAGGGGGATGTAGGGGGTGACCTCAGTACAAATCTGTCCTCGTATTATGCCCGACAGCTGAGATACTTTAAGATTTGTCAGACAAAAAAGGAAAGTATCAGATCTAAAAAATCTAACCTGATTTTGTTGCCAATACTACCCTGGGCTTCTGTGTGTGTTTTTCAGCAGACCAGGCCATCCATATTTCATTAATCCATCTCACCTTGCAACAGTCTGTGTGAAAACGACAATAAAAAATTGAGGAGATTTTGAGCTATGGACACAGCGCCATGGTAAAAGTAAAGTAAGCCCGTCTAAAAGCCACAGACACAGGTCTCCAAGCCTCTGTTAGTTTGGGGTTGAAGTTTTATTCTGGAACAGATGTGGACTGAGTGCACACATTTTGATGTGTTTTTATTCGTTTTTTGGACAACAATAGATCTCAATGGCACAGTGGAATAAGGTATTTGGGACAACTTTGGCTACATGTTGGAAAATACAATCGATTCAGTTTAGGTGTCAGTGTTATTACTGGATTAGGAAGGGGTGTCACAACATTTTCGATATGCTAGATTCGGTTAGATTTTTTCAATGTAAAGGTGCTCCAAGGTACGTTCATGTTTGTGTTCATTCTTGCACCCCCTTTGGACAAAAGCGGTAGTGTTTTTACTACGCCAGCTGTTGTTCCTGGGTGAGCGTATACCCATGACAAAGGCACTAAGAAAATGTATATGAAAATAGTGTACTTTGCAGTGATGGTCTTGTTTGCTATTACATGTTATTCATGATCATCAGAGGAAAAATGAGACCATTTCGGAAATATTTAAGAGATCCTCTTAGCTACTTTAAGGTTACGATTTGATTCAATACTCTTCTTTTTTCCCCCTTATTCTTTTATTACAGATGGCAGTGCCATTTTATACTTGTCTGGTCTAAGATCATTGGTTTTATGCTATAACTAATTTATCGTGGCATATCGGTGTGTGTGTGTGTTTTTTTTTTGGGCACGTCTGCCGAACTTGACCCTGCGTCGGGCGCTTAGTAATCGATTCCAACATTCATTCCCAAGGTCGGGATCTTGACGTTATTTTTGATCGATTTCTGACTTACAAAATCAAGATCGCGACACCACTAATATTTAGCATGAGCAATGGTAGCCATGAAAGAAAAAAAGACAAAAGCCTCGTCTGAGCTGTTTAACATACGAACAATTTCTGAACCGTTAAGTGCAAAAAGGTCTCAAATAAAATATACAAAAAATTACAGATTACCATTAAAACATGTATATTCCACAATGGAGACCCATTACCAGACCCATGATTAAGTCGACTTTTTATTTTATTTTATTATTAATTTAATAGGGGTGAGACTTAAAGAGCAGCGCAGTGGTAAGAAAGCCCAAAAAGCAAAATCGATAGGTCTCCTTTCAGACACACACAGTCCTATAAACAATCCAAGAAAGAGATCAATACGGAACAGCAAAGAGAACAAGGGAGCACGAAGGAGTCAGGCACCCAGGGCCCCACTATCACAGATATCATTGTCTTTCTTAAAAAAAAAGAAAAAGAATATCAGATAGAACGCTGTTGTTCTGCGAGGCAAAGATAAGTTTTTATCAACAAAATAAGAACAGCAAAATGTTTGGATCTCTCAACTCCGCATAAATATTCACTATAATGCTGCAAAAAATATATCCTCGAAAGTATTCCTTGTGACATTTTTCATCTGATAAAAAATTGAGCAACACTTAAGCACAAAGAAAGCCATTCAAAGCTTGTTTACGGATACATATAACATGCGTATTGCGTGATTACCTTCGGAGTCATTTTTCTTGAATGCGTGCACTGTGTCGTGAAGTCACACTTTAAAACAGCTGATGGTCACAAGATGGTTTTCATAAGATGCTTTAGGGGTGCTGACCTTAACACATGGTGTGATATGGCTATGAGATTGTGTTAGTCACATTTTTCTTTGAAACTGCTGCCTTTCTCAGAATGAGATAAACAACAACAACTTTGTCCTCTGAAGTCCTTATAAAAAAACATGATGTAATCAGATACAAATGTAAATGCTAAAATATGTTGGTTGCAAGCAGATGATGGATTATAGTAAGATAAACTAAAGAATATCAAATATTTACCTGTGAATTCTCTCCTTATCTCTCTAAAAAAAAAAATCACCTTCCTTGGGGATAGAGTGTGTACCATATTGGCTCCGGCCTTTGTTGCATTGGTCGCGGGTTCAAATCCGACCCGTGGACCTTAACTGCAGGTCATCCCCTCTCTCTCTCTCTCTGTCTCCCCATTTCAAATCTTTACTAACAAATAAAGCTTGAAAATGCCGCAAAATAATCTTTAAAAGAAACAAAACAAAAAAAAAAATCACCTTCCCAGTCGATGTAGAGCTGAAAATAATGTCCAAGCTATAGTACCCGTCGGAGGGCTATTTGCACCAAGGATGTCCCCGTGCTCTCGTAATGACTATGGAACATATAACATTACCTTAACTACATTGGAAGGGACAAGGGAATGGCTGCGAGGAGCTAGGGTAGAATTCTCATAGAAGACGATATGTACCATAGTAAAAATGACAGATTTTGCAGATAATGTTTGGCTGTATAGCGAGGCGGTCGGTGTTCAAGGTTTCTCTCGATAACAACTGTGTTCACACCAGAATATAAGAGTTGAAGTTATATTTTCAGGGGCGTTTGACTTAAATGTAACTTTCTCTACTTATTCTCTACTTATGACATCTATTGCAGGATGTCCGTCCTGGGAGAGGGATCCCTTACTCTGTCGACTCTCCCTGAGATTTCTCAATAAAGGTTTTCTTTACTGGGAGTTTTTTCTCAGCCGAGCTAAGGGTGTAAGGGCAGGGTGTCATATGGAATGTAAAGCCCACTGAGGCAAATGTATATTTGTAATATTGGGCTATACAAATAAAAACTATTTGATTTGATTTAACTTTTAAAAAGATGAACTAATAGCAATACAATTCACCTCTATTCAATTCAGTCCATTTTTCCCCCAGTTTTTTCCCCCAGTATAAACAGTATTACCTGGGCTGCTATGAAGCTATGATGGTACATTTGAGCTAAAAGGCTGTTTAAAGGGACATTACTGACACTTATGCTACTGCTATCCTTTAATTGACACTTGTGGCGATAGCTGCTGTGATTCAGCACATATTACAAAGGCCTTCTGTAAAGAAAATACCCCCAGTAAGTATGTTTGGCCCAAATCGCTCACTGCCTGAAACACTAGCTCTGAAAGAAGCTTGTAGGTTGCTCCTTTTGTGTGAGTATGTAAGCTGACAGTAATATATCCATCATGACATTCATATTTTTAAACACACAAGTACTACAATAAGGCTTTTTTTGTCGCTTGCATGCTACGCCTTGTTACTTTTTTCACATGCAATATTGACGTTTTTTCCATTCCACCATTGCTGATGATACCAGCTTTACTCTTCTCTAATTTTTTGGTATTCCACTATGAAAAAAAGTACCTGGTACCTACTATTTTGGTACCTACTCCGTCAAAGCTCCAAGTTCCAAATTCCAGCAGAATGTGCAAATAATCGCCCTGATAAAGACTGAGTAGAAATCCAGCTACGCTAATGTTAGCCTTTATCATCGCTAGGGCCTTGTAAATTGTATATTCTGTATTGTTGCTGCTTTTTTTCTATTTTACTTGTTTATTGCATATTTTAATGTTTCTTTAAAGAGGACCTATGATGCTTTTTGACTTTTATGACCTATAAACGTTGTTATGATGATTCATAGTCATGCTTAACCATACTAAATTATCAAATAATGACTTACATGCATTTCGGCATATTCCCTGCTGACCGTCTGGGGTGTCTGTGCAGAGCACTAAACACTGTTCTAGCCAGTCGAGAAGTCACGTCTTCAAAGCGGTCTACCCTTTCATAATTTGTGACGTCTCCACGCGGATGTTTCCATGTATGGTAATGCTGTCACTTCCCTGTTCGCGTCTGCCTCGCGCCCTTATAGGTCCATGCTCGCGCTTCCCGCCACTGAAAGTGTTCCGGAAGGAAGGTAACCAATCACAACGGAGTGGGGTTTGCAGGAGGGGGGAGGGGAGCGGAGATGGCCGAAGCACAGGCGGAGAGAGCCGAAGCACACACACTCAAGTGTTGACAGGATGTGCTGGATCGCCAAAATAAGAGAAAGAGCTTCCCGAAAATCGACATAGTTTTGTGTGATGTGATTCGTGTCAGGTTGCTCTATAGCAGTGTAAAACAAGAAATTAAGACCAGAAAAGTAGTATAATAGGTCCTCTTTAATGGCATTCTGTCTGTGGAAAACAAGTGAAGCATTTCATTGTATGACTGAGAACATGTTTCTTATTGTGCATATGACAATAAACACTTTGAATCTTGAATTTGAAGGGAGGCTATCTACACATAGGTGGTAGCTAACTATCATGGGTACTATGTTGTAATGGAGAGCAACCTCCAAAAAAACTACCCTGTACCAAATGTGAGTAGAGTAGATTTGAACCCTTGCCATCTAATGGAACGCATACTTTGCATTGGTCATTATAGCGTCAACATTTTGGAATTCAGTTGTATAAAGGCCTACTTCACCGGTTGGAATATGAAGGTGTATTGAATTCTGAGATCCTATGTAGTATAAGTGTGCAAAAAAAATTAAATTGGTTCATCCTAGCCTGAGAAAATGCAGAAAGAGTGTTTTATGGTCTCACAGTCTAACCCTACATTTTCCTTACTGTGACATCACAGTAAGGGTTACGCGCCCCCACACACATCCTGCGTCTACCTCTGGAGCGCGTCGCCTTACCTTACTGCTGCCTCTCTCGGACTTTTCTCGGACACACATGCAACGTCAGCGCTGCTTCTAAAAGCCCTATCTTTCTACATAGAGTTTTCATAGATAATTCCCATTAAAAATGAAGTTATTTCATGTCATCTATGATGCATATGATTTATATTGAGTCTGGACAGTAATCCGTGCGCCCCATTGCCATTTTTTTCTTTTTTTTGCCATGTTTTCGCTTGTTGGAAGTTTTATTTTGAAGGGGACACACCAGGAAATGGTGAAACTACAGCGAAAGCTGCCAGTATGAAGTTAATATGACTCTCAGCAGAGTATTTCAAAAATCACTTTACTGATTTATACGGGAGAGAGAGAGGGGGGTGTGGTCGGGGAAGAAGAAGGCCGTAGACACAGATAGAGCAACGGAAAACTGTTGCGCTCATCATGATCTTTTTTATTTCTTCACTATATTGGATCTCTATATGTGTCATTTATCCAAAAATGAAATGCCAGAACTAATTGAAAATGAGGTTTTAAATCCCTCGGATTTTGATTGCACAATTAAATCGTGAAATAAAGGGATTATTCGCGTATACGACTGATGGATGTTTTATTTTGAAATAAACACACCGGGTACACGTGTAACTAGAGTGAATGCTGCTGGTATGACTGTCAGCAGAGTATTTCTCTATCAGTTAAAGCACAGAGACGCGAGAGAGACGCGCTGCTCTCAGAAAAAAAATAGGCGAGCCTCCTGAGGTGAAGGGGAGCGTCGCTGCAGACGTGCCTCCGACGCGCCTCAGCAGTGCGTCTGAGGTTGGATGTGTGCTCGCTCTACGTTGATTTCACAGTCTGTGACAAAAAGTCAGACGCAGACGCGAGGTAGACGCGCAGTAGAGGTAGGATGTGTGTGGGGCGCGTTAGGATTAGCAGGACAGCTGGGCCAAGGGAAGACTGAGGGAAGACTGAGGGAAGAAAAACCTCATTCATTATATTATAACAGTGATTTTATAATGACAGAACGCTGGTTCCGTATGGGTGAAGTATTCCTTTAAGTCAGATGCAATTGATAAGTAATGCGTAGGTAAAGTTAAAATTATTTTGCTCGGCTACTTCCAGCTGACTTGGCTTTTTATAATGACTAACGTAGTTATTGTTGTTGTTTAATTTAACTCACACTACTGGTATGGTACAGTGCCTCTATATGTAAAGTGGTTAACATGTTTTAATAGGGACACTGGCATGGGCACCTAAGCATACACTGAAGCCAATTAAACTGGGATCTGCATGCTAAACGAGAGACAGACTTAGTGTGTGTTTTTCTCCATGCACATATAACTAATGCGTAAAAACTGATAAGGTCTTAGCACTAGAGTTTGGCCTGTGTGTGTACATATTGAACACGGGGAGATATGGCCTTTTTCTCTGGTAATTCCCAATAATGAGATGACCTTTTCCCAACTATAGAAAGCTTTTGCGGGGGAAGTTATTAATTGGAAAATGTTGCAATTCTTTGCCCTATTTAAGAGTAAAACACACACACACACACACACACACACACACACACACACACACACACACACACACACACACACACACACACACACACAGGGCAGGGATTAAGATATGTCCCTTTTACAACCACTGAGATTGGTGTTGTGCAAACAAAAGCAGGGCAATAACTTCTATACTGGGAAATCCCTCCCTTCATCCAACCCGGTGCAGATTTTCTAACATAGTGCAATAATCAACATAATTCTCTGCTGACAGAAAGGCAGCCACACCTCGCGCAGATCAGCAGAATATATTTTAAAAGATTCTCAGACAGTCACATAAACGCCCAACATACTAATTTAACCCAGATCACGAACGATTTAGTTGGCCAAAAAAAACTCATAGTCTTAACAAAGAAATATCGCAATTATGGCACTTTTTCTTTGTAACATGAGTCATACACTGAAAGCAAGTCATCTGGTGTCAATTGTGGTGTTTAATGTGAAGCTAATGGCATAGCATAAAAATGTCTTTCTGCGTGCTCTTTAGAAAGTTGACAAAGTCGGCTAAATCACCACGGGGGGAGTACCACTTTTAAAGTTGGCTGACACATTTGAGCCAGTTCAGTTATGCCATTCAATAAATTATAGAGAAAGCATTCGAAAAAAGGTGTTTCTCATAAAGCTTTGTGGAGCCACATTTTGAGGACCTTTATGCCTTACCAGAAACTAAAAAGCCAAAGTCGAAAGCCCTTACGTCTGGCACCTTTTAACAATAGTGATGGAAAGTGGCACTCAGGAACTGGATCAAATATGCAGAGAAATTGCCAAGGGGAGTTTATATTTGCACGACACTGTCACACCTTGTGTTTATTAGCAATGCAGCCTCAGCTTCTGCACTCTGTTTGCAAAAAAAAAAAACTACAAAAAAACACACTTACCCCCGCCCCCCACCCCCCACCCCTTACCTAGCGGAGCCAAATCTATTCTACCTCTTTAACTGTGTGTGTGTGTGTGTGTGTGTGTGTGTGTGTGTGTGTGTGTGTGTGTGTGTGTGTGTCAGGGCATGCTCAGTGTGCGTAGCTAATCGGCCAAGCCTAGCCGTGTGTCCTTTGACGGGCAGAAATCTGTTTCACTGCAGATGGACTGGTGGTGCTCTGGCTCTAGTGGCAGGTTATGATGTGTGGATGAGTGTGTTTTGTTTGTGTGTGTGTGTGTGTGTGTGTGTGTGTGTGTGTGTGTGTGTGTGTGTCTTTGATCTCTGCATATCATATGGCTTAAGAGTCAGGCTCGTTTCACCAGAGCCATAAGACACCACTTAGATGTTAACCCCTTATGACATCATAAGGATATTAAAAAAATATGTTGCCTATTCCTGAATGTTTAATTGAACAAGGTAGTATGCTTTAAAACATCTATCCACAGTCTTGTGAGAGAGTGAGTGAGTGAGTGAGTGAGTGAGTGAGTGAGTGTGTGTGTGTGTGTGTGTGTGTGTGTGTGTGTGTGTGTGTGTGTGTGTGTGCGTGTGTTGTGGTGGGGATGGGGGGTTAAACAAATTAGCCACACATAAACAGTTTGTCATGTCACATTTACTGTACTCGCCCAGATTTGGCAGGAAATGCACAGACAAAGTGAAGGATGATGATTCCAACGCTTACAGAATGTTGCGAAGTGCTTGACTTAATTTTACCAGCTCCATGGAGTTTTTTTGAAAGCACAGCTCGATGCATTGAATGCTACTGTATATAAGTTCACCATTTAAGGGTATATTTAAAGGGCACATATAATGCAAATGTTCAGGTTCAAGGTTGTAATTTGGTTATCAATTAGACACACTGTGGTCATGTTGTAGTGTCGAAAAACCAACCTTTATAATTCTCACAGTACCATTGCTAGATCTCCTCTTTTCAGCCTCTGTCTGAAATGCTCAATTCTAGCGCCTGTCTCTTTAAGCCCCACCTTCCAAAAAAGCCCAGTCTACTCTGATTGGCCCTGCATCAAACAGCCAGTTTAAATTTGAGTGTCAGTAACCGGTAGATGTAGGGTTATCTAGGGTATTGTTTATCACATGTGGAGGTAGTGCTTATAGTTTTATGTTCGTAATGAGGTGGCGCGGCTTCCCCCCCTTGTGATGTCATAAAGGTATAGAAAACTGACTGAGGTGTTCAGAAAGGTGGAGGTGGAGAAAAAAGAGAAAGGGTTGTTTTTTTCCTATACTTTTGGAGACTAGACACACCAGGGACCCATAATAATGTCGGAAAAAGCAAGAAAAAAATGCATTTCTATTTTATATAATAGGCGACCTTTCGGTGTACATATGCAGCGTTGCAAGATAATTGGTGCTAACATCTGAGGACTATGTAGGCACATGAGATTTTAGATAGTGCTCTTTTCTTCATCCCTACAAAGGGCTACAATGAATTATATTAAGACCTCAAAGAACATGAAAGAATATAACAAAATGCAGGATTTGCATTATTATCATCATGATCGGGTGAAGTAGATAAACAGACAACTGACTGCCGGCGAAGATTAGTTGTTCTTTTTTTTCTTTTTTCGACGAGACAAACATCTCAGCACAACAACCAGTCTCTGTGTGTGTGTGTGTGTGTCTGTGTGTGTGTGTGTGTGTGTGTGTATAGAGAGGGATCTTTATAAGACAACACGCACAATGACCCTTGGTGAAAACGACAGAGAAAAGCAGTGTAGATTTTGACGGGATCATAAATCAACAGGGGCTCGTTTCGTGGCAGGCAGCCCAATTGTTGCGGCTGAGGGCAAGTCGGAGCTAGCAGCTATCATCCCTCTCTCTGCCCATGTCCCCTGGCTGTGTCTGAAGAAAAGAAGTAGAACGGGGCTAAAAAAACATGTCTAGTATGTGCGCCTGCATTGATTTCTTAGCAGTGTGTGTGTGTGTGTGTGTGAGGGGGTGGGTGTGTGTGTGTGGGTGTGCGAGTGTGGGTGTGTGTTTGTGAGTGTGAGTGTGTTATAGTGTGGGTATGTGTGTGTGTGTGTGTTTCCGTGTGTGTGTGTGTGTGTGTGTGAGGGGGGTCACGTTGTGGTCACAAAATATACAGTCAGTGACTTTGCAGTGTTTCTTTGACATACGAGTTGACAGTGTAGAGAGGAAATCAGCCCTGAATGATCCCAGAGTGTAAAGGGTTTATCATGGTTGGTTGAGATGAACTGAAATGCACTCCAAGAGGGAAGATGTCTAGGAAGTGGTTTAAGGCAAGATAACTGCAGTTAAATAGGGTTACGGGTAACATTTTGAACTTACTGTAAAGATAGGATCATGAGACTTTGCCAGTTGATAACATACATTAAAGCAATACTTTTTTGAAACACTATTTTTCTGTAATAACCTTTAACATGGTGCTAAGAATTTTGATGGAAAGTTAAGTTGATGCAAGTGGAGAGTTGATATTTTTGTGTTCAGAGTATTGAAAAACAAAACAGATAGAAAGAGAACACGATAATGGCCATTCAAGATGGTTGTATAGGAAAAATATACTGATGCAAACAGAAAAAGGTTTAGTCAAATAAAACACCTGGATGTACGTTTTGGAGCTATTCTTTATACTAGTATGAAAGAAGATATGGCAAGGAAGCAAAACTATCCAAAAATCTCAAAAGTGGCCAGTACTCGAAAAAACTACTGTTATTGCCTGCGGTGTCTCGCCTTCACTTGGAGAGAGACAGACAAGAAAGCCATTGGTACTAGCAGTGGAGGTTAGCCTGGCTCCGCCCACCTACATCTGGCCAAATTTCATTTTACCTTCAGTAGTCAGTCTGGTGATGGGGCGTATTATTGGGATCCTGCTCAAACAGATTTCTGTGTGTCCTATCAGCGAGTGGCTGAGAACGATGACGTCGAAGTCGCACTCCAGTTTCAGTTGAATGCTGCGTTCCTTTATACTCGGAAGAAGGAGATTTCCGACTTGGTAGTTCCGAGTTCCGACCTGTCTGTGTTCCAGTGCATCTGCTCGCGAAAGTATGGACGCCTACAACCTTTCTCGTCCAAATAACTAAACGTTAGGCTCTAACAAGTTACCGTTGCCAGGTACCGGTAGATTCATAGACCACAATATAGTGAAGTCGTAAATTTCCGAGTTCCCTGTCCAACTGGAACGCACCGCCAGAAGCCGGCTCATGACACACGTGACGACCAAACGTTATGCAATTGGTTGGCTAATCCAGAGTGGCACTGGGCAGATCCAATAGTTTTAAACTTCAACAGACACCCGCCTCCAAGTGAGTGAACGTTTGCCAATTACAGCACTTCCAGACCTTCTGTACAAATGAAATGAAGTACGATGGTCTGGTTGGACCAGGCTAAGTGAAGGTAGTCTAAGGAAACTAAAATGCAGTCAGAGAGAGAGAGAGAGAGAGAGAGAGAGAGAGAGAGAGAGAGAGAGAGAGAGAGAGAGAGAGAGAGAGAGTAATTGGTGTGTGGGTTTTTTTGGGGGATTGTTTTGCCAGTTGGAAATCATCTTTATCCTGAAAAACGTCAAAACTTGGAGCTTAGCGATCACAAACACAGACATGGTCAGCTCACAGTTTGGGGCTTTTGGTTTTAAGATGGCTCCAGGGAGTGTGAATGGACGGACAGTAGGAGTAGGAGGAGGAGGAGAAGGGCTTTTTTCCCAACCCTACCCACACTAGCAGCTGTTGACGTGGGTCTCTTGTACAGCAGTCTCATTCAGTTTCGGTAAGGAGAAGAGATTAACTGGCCTGAGACTCAGTACAGAGCCACAGATGGACTGAGATCGCCCCCCTATTAATAAATCCCTCTCGTGATGATGCTGTATATATATATAGGGGAGAGTGGCCTAAGTTGTGCATTTTGGAAGTTGTTCCACCCCTTGTTTCTAGAAAACTGTGGAAGAAATTGGAAATGTGACCACATATTTAAGAAGAGCCATCCATTTGACTCATCCTGTAAAGAAGGGAGACACAAGGAATAAGATAAATTTATTTATTTATTATTCTTTCGGACAATTCCACACAATACACAATTTTCTCTTGCAAATATTCATACATCATACTTTGTGTTGTCCGAAGGGAGACGGAAGAAGCCAAAGGCTTATCAGGTCCCGCCCCCATTTTCCTCAAATTCGGATTCAGATACACAGTTACTGTTACAGAAAATAAAAATAAAACAAAACACTTTTATATATATATATATATATATATATATATATATATATATATATATATATATATATATATCATATACCCATACATTTTTTTTTTTTTTTTTTAAGAATCTGCAGTCCAATACACAGTCAATTTTAATGTAATTGCTTCAGCTTTTAAGATCAGTTCAGCACAGTTCAGTTTTTCTGTGACAATGCCAAGTGTATAATGTGTGAAGTGGCCTTGTATTTGGCCTGTCCCATTTCTTAACTGGTAGTCAAAACACTTCTGCAAAAGTATTCAAAAACAAGTCTGACTGCTGGCCTGTATTATTCTTTACAATATTGATATGTAAGTGACATTGACATTGTGCTCAGGTTATTAGTCTGTAATTTTCAATAATTTTTGAAACATAATTTGCTTTGAAATTGCGCAAACAGCAACTCCCTGTGATATAAGCACATTTAAGCTAAAACAACTGTGTTTTGCCTTTCAAAGTAAAATTTCCATGATCAAGGTTTTTTGATTATTGTGTCTGAACAATTATAGACAAGTTTGAAAACGTTTGACACATGTTTTAGTGCTTTGGTATGCTACATTGTGAGTATATACAGTTAGCACGATGTCAGCCCTAAATTGCTGCATCATGCTTATTATCCAAATTTCTGGGATTGGGGTGATTTGTGCCAAAGGGCCTGGGTGAGTTATAAGTAAGTAAGTAAGTAAAATGTATTTATAAAAGCACATTTATGACAGTTTGCACTGTCCAAAGTGCTGTACATAGTGCATTCAGTAGGTAAACAATGAAGGTAAAATAACAATAACCAAAATAAAAGACGTAAAGCCCATACATCCACATAAACACAGATAGTAGTGCAGAGGTAAGATAGTTAATGGAGAGGAAACACCAGGGTGTACATATGGGTTTTGAGCCTTGATTTAAAGGCAGAAATGTAGGGGAATCACATTTGTCAGTTGGCAGTTGGTTCCACAAGCACTGAGCAACTAGTGCAAAGTACATTTCTGAGAGTTGTGCCAGTGGCATGGCTGTATACGCTGGTCACCAAAAGAAAGTGATTGTCTACAGTAGCTCAGAAGAGAGTGACATCTCAATTCCACTTAACGACACCACTGATGAGAGTTCAGATGGCCAGAAAGATGAAGATGAAGATAGGCCTACACGGCTTTATGCAGGTAAGTTACTTTACGTGCGAACATAAAATTTCCTGTGCGCCTTCACATTAAAAGCCTGCTACTAGCCAAACGCGAGTTGACTTTTATTTTTAAGCGGATAAGAACAGGAAGTCGTTGCCTTGCAGCTCTCCATGTTTTTATGTTTTTAGATTTACGCAGTGAAATGATACCAGAGGACAGAAAGCTTGTCATTTGCAATACTGGCGGATGCAACTAACGTTCATGAGGCTTCTATAAAAGCTGCATGACGAAACGCCAGTGATGCACTTTTAACGTATTTCCGCTCAGGCAGGGGGCAGCAGTTGAGTAGGAGGTCCCTAAAGTGGACAAGAGTCACATTGGTGTTTCCACTACCAAATGAATGCAGACACAACGGTCACAAGCGACGTAAACCACCTCCGAATGTGGTTTTTGTGATCCGATCTCAATGTGTCTTGAGAGTGTTTTCACCTGTAGTTAAAGCTTTATTCATGTGATCCGATTACAAAAGTCAGATGTTAATGCCAAGTGGAAACGGGGTCTTACACCACACCGGGGGCAAGTTGTGCATCAAGACAACTTTTTTTCCGAAAGCTATATTTCTTCAACAGTTTATTTCCAGATCCAAAGTTTTTATTGCCAGGGATGCACAACACCCTGAAATATATGTACATATTTGAGTTGGAGACTTTACTGTCAAGGCCTTACTTTAAAGTCACTTTGAGTGAAAAGTTGCACAACTTAGGCTACTCTCCCCTACTGTATATTCATCCGGACATTTTTTTCTTTCTTTTCTGAGTTGAATTCCAAGCAGCTAGTGGACATAGAACATATCAGTGTGCTAATCTGCCCCATTTTTTAAAATTAGCGAGAGAGAGAGAGAGAGAGAGAGAGAGAGAGAGAGAGAGACAGACAGAGAGAGACAGACAGAGAGAGAGAGACAGTGTGTGTGTGTATTCATGTGTATGTGTGTGAGAGACAAATAGTGACATGATGAATTGAAAGGGGCAAGAAGGAAGGAAGCAGGGTGTCTGTGTGTGTGTATGTGTGTGTGTGACTGTTGGTCTCTACGTATGTGTGTGTGTGTGCGTGTCTCTATGTGTTTGGTGTGTGTGTGTGTATGGGTCTCTATGTGTCTGTGTGTGTGTGTGTAGTGGAAATGGCCCCTTCTTCTTCCACTACTTCCCCCTTTTGCATAATTTGGTTCCTATTAGAGACATCATTCAGCTGGTGTTTTTTCCTTTTTTTCAGATGATAATTTGGTAAATCTGGGGTTTGCGGCGCTCTAATCCGATGGCATTACACTTTACCCAGGGATTACTGAGTGACAACTTCAAGTGAAACGAAAGATGTAAGGGCCTCTTAAGCCCTGTTCCTATTAAAAGCCACAGTATACGGCGTGACACTGTGGCAGGCTTCATTGCACACTTGCCAACTAGTTGGGGATATATATCCCCCCCCCGATAAACGCTCCAACGCTCATAGGGATTTCTTCATCTTTCTTTTTTTTTTTCTTTTTCTTTTTAGTTTTTCTTTCTTCTGCCTCTGTGTGTTTGAGCCATATTGAAATGATTTAAGGGGGGCATGTTAGTGCAAAGGTTTTGTGTAAGTGTCTTTTTATTTTTAATGTAAGATGTATTTTTTTTTTGCATTTTAAAGCTTTATTTGATAGAGTTGAAATGGGGAGACAGAGAGAGAGGGGGGATGCCATTCAGTATAGGTCCACGGGTCGGATTTGAACCCATGACCACTGCAACAAAGGCTGGACGCGCTCTATCCACTACGCCACCGGAACACACCTTGTTAGTGTCTTTTTGATTCTTTTCAACGTCAACCCCTGCGATGCTTTGCTATCCGTGGCTAAGCTAGGGAATTCAATCAATCCTTTATCCATGGGACTCCCCGAATAAGAGTTTAATGAGTTTTTCCGCCTTCGGCAAAAAGGCTTAAGTCCTCACAGGTGTTCAGTTAAATTCTACCACCTTGAAACGACCCGTTTTTATTGGGAATTTGGGTTTTATTTTTTCTTCGTTTTATGTGATAACCTTGTCGTCACCAAGGTTACTGCAGCATGGCTAGAAGCAAGTCAAAGTTAAAAACGACAAGCGACTGTGTTATGTGATTGTCTCACCTATTTAATCAGGGCATTCACCTTTTTGTTGGACCGTGTCTGTTTCTCTTTACCCAAGATGCAATTTTTTTAGTACCTCTTATGTTTGGTCCAATTTGCTTTCACACCTCAAATGAACCAAGCACACCAAGGTCCACATTTTCATACGGACCAGAGTTTGCTTGTTTGGTCTTCAGCAGAGTTTAATTGAGTTTTCACATTTACATGCGGACCCCATGAAAACATGTTTCTTGGTTGGCTTGCAAGTGAACCCTGGTGTGGTATATTTAAGGTTTCAAAGACCTTGGTACTCATATTTTAGGAATATTCACACCTACTGTGTCATGTGATCGTCCCACAATATTTAATCAGGACTTTCACCTTTTCATTGGACCAAGTCTGTTTCTCTTTACCCAAGATGCAATTTTTTTTGTTACCATCTATATTTGGTCCAATTTACTTTCACACCTCAAATGAACCAAGCACACCAAGGTGCACATTTTCATACGGACCAGAGTTTGCTTGTTTGGTCCACAGCAGAGTTGAATTGAGCTTTCACATTTTCCATGTAGACTAGCGATACATGTACCCATGAAAACCTGAGTCTTGGTTGGCTTGCAATTGAACCCTGTTGTGGTAAATTTAAGGTTTCAAAGACCATGGTAATCACGTTTTAGGAATCTTTACTTTCAGTGTTACTTATACTTACAGTGGTTCATATAACTGCTTAAGCTGTTGGCTTATATGCGAAAACACTTTTTTTCTTAACCTTGACTTGCTTATAGAAATGCTGCAATAATCTTGGTGAATACAAGGTTATCACATAACTGTTGAAGATGATGAAACACACACACACACACACACACACACACACACACACACACACACACACACACACACACACACACACACACACACACACACACACACACACACACACACACACAGGAGGGTTAAAGCAGTAAATAAGTAAATAAATTAAGGTTTTGTTTTTTCTCGACAGTGACCTGGATATGCAGCCGGTTCAAAAAGACACATCGCTTTCCTTTCCTCTCCTGTCTGCTGCCGACGCCTCCCCGGAGAGGGACAAAGTAACTGTTCAATCCCAGGTAATTAACTTCATCACGACCCGGGATAAACACACACACACACAAACACACACACACCGCACAATCCTTTAAGCACAACACTCCATTAGTCATTTCCCATAAGGCAAACCGCAAAACAGAGGGCATGCTGGGGGATCAGAATGCCCGTATAATCACTGACACACACTCACGGGCTGAAAAATCCAACGTCCATTAAGCCCGGATCATAATGAGAGGGTGTGTGTGAGATAAGTTGGGTTAATTTAGTGGTATTAGTCCACTTTGCAGGTTTTTTTAACCCTGTGAGGTCAGTTTTAACAAGATAGCTCTCTCTCTCTCTCTCTCTCTCTCTCTCTCTCTCTCTCTCTCTCTCTCTCTCTCCATCCATCCATCCATCCATTTACTATCTTATCTATCTATCCATATATCTATCTATCTATCCATCCATCTATCTATCTATCTATCTATCTATCTATCTATCTATCTATCTATCTATCTATCTATCTATCTATCTATCTATCTATCTATCTATCTATCTATCTATCTATCTATCTATCTATCTATCTATCTATCTCTCAATATATTTAGCACAACACTGTAAATTTAATCAGTGTGAAGCATGGATAGACACATTGCGGATCTAGTCAGAAGAACAGAAGGGAGGCATTTGCTGCATCAGGTCCTTGGTGTAAACTTAATTGACAGGTGCTAACAGCTAAAGGCAAGCACATGAGGAACCTGAGAACTACACACACATACACACACACACACACACACACACACACACACACACACACACACACACACACACACACACACACACACACACACACACACACACACACACGCACGCACACACACACGCAGTGTAGTACTGTACACACAACTTTTCAAAGAAAGTATGGAAGAAACAACGCCTTTCTTGTTTTCGTCATTTCCATCAAGACTGGTTAGCAAAAAATAAATAGTATAATAATTCAATGCGTAGGTTGATAAAAGTGTTCAATCCAGTTCAATCCCGTTAACACAATCAAAGCGGTTAAGCAAAACAACGCCCCCCCCCATTCTATGTTGCTTACATTCCTAATACACAGAACAAACACCGTACCAATTACTTCTATATGCAAGACGTGTGTGTGTGTGTGTGTGGCGGGTGTACATTTATTCATGCTTGATCTTTTACGTTTTCAGACGTTTTGAAAAACGTTGTCTCGGCTCATTGTCACACCCAATCTAAAATCAAATACCAAATAACAAGTCCGTGTCCCTTGGTGTTATAACATAAGAACGTATACCCATTCGATATATATATATATACTGTAAGGATATATCTGCAAATGTCAAAGAAGGCTTGAATCAAAAAAACGCTTATTAGAATTTCAATGTGGGGCTGTATGGGCGGCCCTAATGAGGTAAGAAAAGAACAGTGTGTCTGACTGTGCAGTGGCCCAACCAATTATCAGACTTCCCTGCTGCTCGCGGAGCCATGGGAGAGAGTCCATAGGTGACGGTGGGGCGGCCGAGGGAGGAGGCCACGTTGATTTAACTGAGAGAGAGGGAGAGAGAATAAATAATGGACTTGGTTGTAGCTCTCTTTTTTCTCTCTTTATTTCTCTCTCTCTCTCTCCCTTTCTCTCTCTCTGTCAATCTCTCTCTCTCTCTCTCTCTCTCTCCCTCTCTGTCGCTGCTCCCTCAACCCCAGTCTCTAGTCTCACAGTGAAATGTGTTATAGCTAGAGTAGGCCTACGTTGGTACACTGCGCAAAATGTAGAGGTTTTGAATAAAACTGCCATGAAAGTGTGAGCTATTTACGGTTGTCCTGCTTTTCATTTCTTATGGACAGTGTGTATGTCACGTGACTTTCATGTGTGCCTCAGTGAAAACAAAACAAAAAAAACATTACAATTGCTGGCATGTGATTTGACACACACACACACACACACACAGCACACACGCACACGCACGCGCACGTCAAACAGAGTCTGATTGTCTATGAGAATGTTTTATTCATCAGATAGGAGGGTTTTGAACTGCTGCATATATACCTCTGGTTCTGCATTTTGCTGGTGAACCAACTTCGTCAGAAGACATAAAACAGAATGTGTAGAGAGTAGAGACTGTTACACTTGCACAAAAGGCTCATTTCACCTCCGATCCCATCATTTTAGCGTTAACCTGTGTGTACAGAACTAGATTAGGATCAAAATACAAATAAAAAAATATTGTAATGGTGGATTTCTACTCTAACTGAACCCATAGATCATATGCAATACAAAAAAAATACTTGACTATGTTATTTTTTTCTGTCCTATTTACAAAGAAGTGTAACACAAGACACCATCCACAAATATAATAAAGTCTTTAGAATTTTTTGTAATCAACTAATATCAATAAATTAACCGATACTTTCAAGCACATTGCAAATATATTTTGTATTCTTTTAACAGAAAAAATATAACTATTGATAAAGAAATACCATGCAGCCAGTCCAGTCTTATTTTCCTCTATATTTGGTTTATTGGCTACACATTATGACTTTTTGAAATTGTTTATGGTCCACACACAATGTCACGTTTTGGTGTAATGTCAGAACATTTCATTACAGCCTCTCAAATTTCCTGTCTAAGTATCATGGAAAATGTATGTCCATTCAAATGTATGAGTGGGGGATTTTTTTTTTTTTTTTTTAACCTTTATTTATACAGGTATATCCCATTGAGACCGAAGACTCTTTTGCAAGGGAGACCTGTTCCTATTTCCACGTTACCATTCACACACACATTCATACACCGATAGCAGACTAACTATCGACATTCACACAAATCTATCCTCTGAACAGGTAAAAAAATCGGACGAATATGATCATATTTCCACAAAAATGTCCGCAAATTCTCTATTTTTTCAGGGCACTCAATCCCATCTGACACCCACCTCCCAGCCCCCTGTATCTCTAACACATTTCCCCCCGTGGATCAGAGCGCCATGAAAGGCTGCAGCAGAGAATGACTTCAGTATAATGTGATGTATTTAATCTGACAAGCCATCGATACTGTAAGCGCTGGCTTGAGCCCATGAGCGTGTTTGTTTTCCCTTCTCTTGTCAACCATAGTGAAGTTGGTGCATTGGTATTTATTTTATTATTTCTTTCTTTAGCATTCGGGCTCATTTAGTGGTCGACATTGGGCCAATTATAAGCCAACCAGGGGCTTGTAAACAAAAGTCACATGGGCTTCCAATCGTAGCTTGTTAATTGGACAAGGTTTTTTGGTAAACTGTCATCCTGCCAGGTTTTTTAGATTTTGGCTAGGGCCTAGAGGGGGGTAAAGAGGTGGGTGGTCCAGGCAAAAAAAAAAAATAAGCCCAATTTGACTTCCCACCCCCTGCAGCAAAGTCTGCCTAACCATGATCATTATAGAGTTTACTTTGCCTTCAGATATCTACTCTGGTGTTAATTCTAGTCGGCAGTTCCAACTTGTTTTTTGTTTGACACATGGGTTTGGCAAACTGCTGGGCATTACATGGGCCAGTGCAATCCTATTGAGTTGGTTTGCGTGGTCAGAATATGATTATTTCTCTTAACAAGCTGCTCCATAGTTTTCGTGGAGCATACTTGTATTCTCTCGTTTTCCACCTACGGTCAAAAATTCAGCAGTTTCTCACGATGTATGACAACGTTTTGAACACCTTTCTGGCTTTTCGTTATCACCACTTGTTACTATACATCATACGTGCATTGTAAATTATATTTTCTGTATTGTTGCTGTTTTTTGTTTTCTATTTGACTTGTATTTTGCATATTTTTCATATTTCCTTCTTGGCATTCTGTCTGTGGAAAACAAAGGAAGAATTTCATCGTATGACTGAGAACATGTTTCTTAATGTGCACATGACAATACACACTTTAAATCTTTAATCTAGAGTTTTTAAGAATATTGTTTCCAAGCCGACCGCAATGCAGCACACTTTCTTGGCATGTACGAACATGTATGGAGAGAGAGTTTGAGGGTGAAACATACCCATGGGGAGAAATGGAGAGTAAACTAAAATACATATGCAAAAACATTCCATTGTTTATGGAAGAGGAGTTCCCGTTTGTCAAGGAAAGTTTTACAGTTAAGGGCTCTTTTTTCGATCCAGCGCAGAAGGACCAAAAAAGTTATCAAAGTAATAGGCGATAATTATACGTAATATATGTCTATTAATAAGATGAGAGTATTTTACATACAAATTATTCTTGCACCCCCACCCAGCTGCAGTTCCTGGGTGAGCGTATCCATGACAGAGGCATTAAGAAAAACTATATAACAACAGCATTCTTTGCTCTGATGGGCTCGTTTGCTGTTACATGTAATTCATGATCATCAGAGGAAAAATTAGACTGTTTCAGAAATATTTAAAAGTTCCTCATAGTTACTTTAAAGTTGCCATAATGCAGGAGCCAATGTCTTTGAAGCCCTAGACCCTGCTTTGGTTTTTGAAATCCTCCCTCTTTTCTAAGTCTCAAAACTGGCACGTATGTTCTTGAGGAAAACACAACAACCTGCATTTTGTGACCCACTTATGTCACGCCGATGGCATTGTCTTCCCCTGCCAAAATAAACTGAGCAAAAACAAACAAAAAAAACACTCCTGTCGACTAGTCAGACCTGGCGGTGACATTGGCTGGCGTGAGGGAAACTGACCTGAGGTCTGTTTTGCAGCCGCGGGTCACACAGGAATCAAAGAGCGTCTCGTTCCAAACAGGTTCCCCGTGAAGAGACGTCACTGTTTGCCCTACACACACACACACACACACACACACACACACACACTGCTGTGGCAGTTCGGCCGGCTGCTGGTGTCAGTCAGGCAACGGACGCTGGTGGGCGGAGGTCGCACAAGAGCAGCAGATGACTGATTCGTGGATTGGACATGTGAACGTGTGTGTGTGTGTGTGTGTGTGTGTTTGTGTTTGTTCAACTATTTTTGTGAGGACCAGTTGTTGAAGAAATTACATTTTTGGAAAGTGAGGACATTTTGCCCAGTCCTGACTTCTTGAAAGGCTGGGCTTTCTGTGTGTGTGTGTGTGTGTGTGTGTGTGTGTGTGTGTGTGTGTGTGTGTTCTCTACTTGTACTAGAACTCTTTAGTGTTGATGGTTAGGGTTAGGGTAAGGGGCTAAGGAATGCATTATATCAATGAAGTGTCCTCACAAGTATAGCCGTACAAACTTTTGTGTGTGTGTGTGTGTGTGTGTGTGTGTGTCTCTCTGTCTGTGTATAGGGCAAACAGTGGATGACAGATTGGCAAGGCCACGGTTTTGGGCCAGGCTTCATCAGTGCCGCGGGCTGCTGTGATGTGTCCAGTCTCCCTTCACTCACCACAGCCAGGCGGCCTCAGAGCTGTCTGTGTGTGATCGCTACACTGTACTAACCCTGCGTTCCAAATCACATACTTTTTCTTTTTACTGCACTACATACTAAAGTACAGAAGAGTTTTTAGGGCCACGGGAGAGAAAAAAATCAGATAAGGCAGATTTTTGTTGAGAAATGTCAAGCATAAAGATGAATTCTCCAACATGCTATTGGAGTTAGTGGGGCATATGTGCATTTTCAGCATACTACAATTGACGTGCATGTATTGGCACATCCCAAATCTTTTTCTGGCATACTAAATAATAGGGAAGAATGGGGATTGGAATATGAGTTTTCCCTTGTCTCTGTACCAGCTATGGTAAAAAATCACAACGGCAATCAATTCATTTGCCAAGTACACTAAAGGTGACAGTTTGTCTTGGCCGTGCTGTTTGCAGAACCGTGTCCACAGATTACATTGTAGACGAGAACACAGTAGCACACAGTAGCTGGTTATGTGAATGGTGTGTGTGTTGGTATATTTTCATGGGCATTCCAGCTGACTTAAAAAAAAAAATTGTTCCATCTTTTTTTTTTATTGAGCAATTTTAATCAGCCTACATTTCGCATGATTGTGAGTGAATATTATTCCTTTTCTCAAGTGGCTGCACATTCTCATCCCACACACACACACACACACACACACACAGACACACACACGCATGTACGCACGCAACCACGCACACACACACACACACACACATACACGTACATACACATGCAAGATAATAGAACTGCCCAACAATTAGTCACTATGACAGCTGTTGGATCGGGGAAGAATTTGCCCAAACAAAACAGAAAAACTGCATTTCAATGGTAATCTTAAAAAGCTTTTTTTCTCTCCATGATATCGCTATGTGATAATGGGTTTATCCGGTATTCTTTTTTTTCTCCATTTGATATTTATCGTATTGGAACCATTATGAAAATTACAATGCAATCTACACTCAACAACAATATAAACGCAAAACTTTTGTTTTTGCTCCCATTTTTCATGAGATGGACTTAAAGATCTAAAATGCATTCCAGATACACACTATTACCATTTCTCTCAAACATTGTTCACAAATCTGTCTAAATGTGTGATAGTGAGCACTTCTGCTTTGCTGAGATAATCCATCCCACCTCACAGGTGTGCCACATCAAGATGTTGATCTGACATCATGATTAGTGCACAGGTGTGACTTAGACTGTCCACAATAAAAGGCCACTCTATATTTTTGTTGAGTGTAAAATGTCTGATTTGTAATGCTTTGTATATTGGCTAACAAAGACGGGCGACAAAAATAAAGGAACATCCAGTTAAAAAAAAGTTGCAGATGCTTCCACAAAGGTGCTCCACATGGTACAATTAAGCCATTATCATACAGTACAATTATGCTCTATTGCCTGATTCTGATTGGTTTGAACCACAATGGCAGCCAAAAATATCTCCATGTCTTTGAGGGCTCATTGTTTGCAAGTGCTCCGGTCACAAAGACAACTCACTAGCCAGTGTTTCCATAGGAACGGTGTCATAAGCAACATCTGCATTTAGATGTACACATTGTCAGTGAATGGGGGTCGGAAATTGCGGTTGACAGAGCATTTGATTGAGTGTGACACTTGTGCATTAGTACGATATGTGTGAGGTAAAACAGGAAAGTGACTCCTGTCAATACCAGATGTGGACAGAGTGTCATTAAGAATGGTTTGTCCACAATTATATACATTCAGTTGATAGATTTAAGATGGTTTATGTGTCATATGCACAGCACTTACAGCAGCAGTCAATGGCAAAAGAGTCAAGCAGTCAAGAAAGAAAAAAAAAATCATTATATTATAATAGCGGTTTTATAATGATAGAACGCTGGTTCTGTATGGGTGAAGTATTACTTTAAGTCCCATGCTGCTCTCTCCTCTATAGTAGCGGATGTAGATACAACATCACGGATCTTCAGATATGTAGAGAAAGGTGTTAATGTCAGATGTGTCACCTCTTGACATATTCTTAACTAGAGTGCTTCTATAGAGAATGGTATGATGATTCAACACCTACAATGATGGGATGCATTGGCGCTTTTGTCCCTCCTTTTTATGTCTTTATTTCAGTGTTGCAACTTTTTTTGAAAAACGTTTTGTATTTTTTCCACAAAGACATTTAAGTAAATATTTGAATTTCTAAGACAGCCAGTGTTTTTTTATTATGACGTGTTTTGTGACACAATTCAAATGTGTGTTTGTGAATTATTATGAACATGTTGCAATATCGTTACAAATAGAGAAACAAGAATTGTTTAAAATAATTAAATCAATGCATTAAAACAAAATGGATGAATTTGGACTTACCTACTGATAACACTAGCTCATAAACACTCAAATGTGAATAACCCTAGACCATCCTAAAGTTTGACTCAAGATGAGAAAGGTACGAATTATGAACACATTCTAACGTTCAGTTCAGATCAGTTATATTTTGTCATTGTCACAGATGACAACGAAATGTTGCCAGAGCAAAACACAAACAGGCATTAAGTTTTAGTTGTCCACCGATTCATACATATACATAAATGTAATCTGATCTCTATGAACCAATCAATCACCCAGTACTGTACTCATAACTCTTATAAATACCCCGTAGACTGCCCGTAACCCATAAGGCCCATAACATATTTACAAGTGTAGAAACAAGACCAAGTTCAATTCAAGTTAGTGTGACCATTTTAACATCTCGTTAATCGCTGACATCTCAGACAGATTCTGACTGATGAAGCAGAGAGACAGTATCGGGGCTCTGGCACCTCACTGACAGTGCCCTCCCATCCCTATACGCTCGTCAAGTGTCAGGTAAACCATTTCCTCATGTGCCACCTTCAATTAAGCAGCATATCGCTAATGATTATACACCGTACGCGAATGGGAAAATGTGAAGTTTCATGACATACAGTCTCGAGTTGGACGTAGCGTGACTAACGACGTACCAAATGACTGGTGGACTTCAAATGAGTGTCTTAAAGAGCAGAGAGTGTAGAGGGTTTTTTAATTACTCGTCTGTCTGTCTAACTGGCCTAGCGTGACCTTCAGTCAAGACCTGGACAGAAGTCAATTAGGGTTGATAATGTGGGTACTTCGTATCAGGGCCGGTGTGCCTCACGCGACTTTGGAAATGGTAGATTAATAGGAGGGGGGAAAAGTTTGATAGATCAGATTTGCTTGAGTAGTTTCAGAGGGGATGGTGTCAGATTGTAGAGTACAAAAGTGGATGGATGGATGATTGGATAGATAGATAGATAGATAGATAGATAGATAGATAGATAGATAGATAGATAGATAGATAGATAGATAGATAGATAGATAGATAGATTTGGTTAATAAATTCATATCATTGGGGAAATGCAGGTATCTAGTAGCACAGACTAGTCAGTCAACAGGCAGTAAAATTGACAAACAATCAAAGCCCGTCAAAAAGTCAACATAAAGTGAGCACTATTACACGTAATTAAAAGTGCATGTTAAAAAAGGTTTGACATCAGCTTTCCTAGAGTAGATTCAGTGTCAGTATCGTCAGATTGCAAAGTGCAACAGTAGGCAATGCAATCAGTACAGAAGGATTTTTGATTTATTATCCTCACTTAGGCTGTTAGCAATTTGTGTGCAGTAAAATAAAGAAAGCTGGTCAAGGAACACTGTATAATTATTGCCTCGTTCGTTCATTCATTCATATTTTAATCAGACACCTTTGGGCTATTTATTTCAGTTTTCCGTGTGGATCGCAGCACCAATACACACTTTGTCTCTTTGGCGGCGCGTAGCCACCCACAGCTGCACTGAGAGAGAGAGAGAGAGAGGGAGAGAGAAAGAGAGAGAGAGAGAGACAGAGACAGAGAGAGAGAGAAAGAGAGAGACAGAGAGAGAGAGAATTAGAGGGAGAAAGAGAGAGAGAGGGCTGAATTTACTCAGGAAGTGAGTCGCTCGCAGTCTATTTGTCTTTTGTAATTACCGTTCAATAAAGGGAAAACCCTTGGTAATTATCCTTGGCGCTAGGCGAAACCAATCATTGTGAGTTTACATAAACACAGGGCCGTTGAATTTTTATTATTTTTTCAAAGGTGCACTTTTCAGTTTCAAATGAGGGAGATGTGTGTACATTTACAAAGCCTCCAGTTAGCTTACAAAACATATTTTCTCCATATGGAATTCTGAATAATAATTCTATCATCTATCATAAATCAAAACTATTTTGAGACACCTGGAACCAAACGTAAGACTAGAATATGTTTGCAAACCAAACTGTGGGCCCTGCTGCTGTAGACAACAACAGTGAAACAGTAACTTTTCAGGAAGCTTTCTAACTTCAAACAGTGTTCCAGGGATCACATTTCCCTGTGAGGAAAAGTTTGTTTACTCAGTGACGAGTATATAATTAGGACATGTTCACTTCTCCGACACATCCAAAGTTACACACTGCACCTTTAAAGAGACTAAAACAGCTCAGTTCTCAGATCAAACACATGTGGTGCGGTCTCATCTGTGGACCGTGTGCCCCTGCGAGAGCGGGGTCGTAACCCCATCTGAGAGGGCAGAGAGAAAGGGAACGTTGCCAGGGTGAGGAGAGCATCACATGCATCATTGGTTAAAGAGTTTGTCTGGGTCAAACCAAGACTTCAGGGAGATCTCTGTGTGTGTGTGTGTGTGTGTGTGTGTGTGTGTGTGTGTGTGTATGGCACTGGGGAGGGCATGTTGGGTTAATTTGACCAAGGGGAGTTATATCACATGAATCGGACATTCTCACTTCACAAAGCATTGAAAAGTTGGAAGGATGAGAGTGAGGGATATGGAAAATGAATTATAGCTTCATGAATTTTAGCTTCCATTAAGTTAAGAGATGTTTAGCCCATTTAGAGGTCAAAATTACGCCAATACATTTTTTAAAAGGCTCTTATTATTATTTTAAGGTGCACTTTTCAGTATATTTTAAAAGAGTATATGTAGTTAAACTGTATACAAAGCCATTCTGAACAAATTGTATTGACAAAGATACATCAAAACTTTATCACCTGTGGTCTTCAAGAACTCCCAGAAACTGTATAGATTTGTGTGTCACTCACTGTAGGCTTCTTATCCAAACACACCAGCAGATCATTTCAAATGTAACGACAGCCACAAACCCACTAGAGATAAACTTTGCATTGAGGGGTGAAAAAGGCAATCGGAATCCCCACACTACAGCGTCAGTCAATACCATCGCACCGACATGTATACAATGGCTTGCTCTCTATAGCTTCTACTCCCCCTAACACACACACACACACACACACACACACACACACACACACACACACACACACACACACAAAATCCGAGCTTTTATCTCTCTGACACGCCTTTGCCTGCTGACATTTAGATGAAACCTTCAGGCTCGGCTGGGAATAATCTACGCTGATCGAAAACCTCTTGGCAAGCTGGAGGAGAATGAGGAGTTGGAGGGGCTCTCAGTCTATATGAATGCCTATACATACGCCCCACAGATACAATCACAGATAACGCTTTCGGGGGGCTTGTACACAGCAAAATAAATGATGTACAAGATAGAGTGAAGCACATTTTTATCACCCACAATGCACACAACTTGCACACAACTTATCGTGTGTGCAAGATGGGCAGTCTCTTTTTTTAAACATCCCATGTTTTGTCACTTTTGGTTAAATCTGAAGAAGTAGTGTATGCGATGCCCTTAAAGGAATACTAAGGTCATTCTGGAGAATGTCTGTTGATAGATAACATTTTTGTTAAAATCAGTGAATGTCTCCTCACAATCTGCTCCCTTTGTGTGCATACACGTTTACAGAGCCTAGGCTGTATATTAACTCTAGATATTAACACTAGATATACTAGATATTAACACGAGATATTCACTGATGAGAAAAGAAGTGATATGTCAACAAACATTCTTCAGCATTCCCTAGTATGCATTTAAAGGTGCAGTGTGTAATATGACATCATGTAGAAAGTTCTAGAATGCAACTCTCTCTGGTTAACCCCACCCCTTTTGAATAATAACAGAAGCTACAGTGGCCTTCAAGGACAAGAACAATTCTAAATTCTAAACAATGCACCTGATGATATTTCAACCATGACGCTTCCAACATGGCGGCCACTAGGCCTTGGTCCAAAGTATGGAGAAATATGGACATATATGAGACCCTTTCTAAGGAAAAAAAAATCATTCTAAAACATTTTTTCAGCTATTATGCACTAAATTAAACGTAATTATGGATATTATAATTATTTTCTACAAAGTCTGCTAGGAAATACAACCCAACATTCTACACACTGCAGGTTTAAATTAAACTAATACATAACAATATAAATAAGTAAGAAGCGGATTGAGAAATGTGACTTCTTTTTAGAGATCCATTTGGAAGTGAAGAGAGGCCGCCCAATTAATTCTTAAATAAAACGATGGACGTCACTGGCGAAGCACTCTGAGGCACTCAGCAGTCATCATGGGAGCAAAGTGACAGCTCGCGACAGGCAGAGGCAAAGCTGCTATTACTGAGGGAATGAAAAGACAGTCTCCAAAGAGAAATCGCCCCAGAACTTACATTAATTTTCAAGATTATTATTATTTTTTTTTTGGGGGGGGGCATTTATTATCAGACAGTTTGGAGAGACACAGATGAAATGTCATGTCCCCCCACATAAAAAAAAAAATAAACAAAATCAAAGGACCATTTTATTCCATAAGTTGCTATAGCAGAGGTAACACGAGGCAGACTGCGGACTGATATCAAGGCACAAACACACACACACACACACCCCCACACACACACACAGGGGCTGACATCAATGCAGAAGCTGATGGAAGTCAACACGGGGAATACAGCTGTGAGAGTAAGATTTAAGAAGCAAGGGCTGAGGGCTGATGGGTCGTGTAGTGGTTCGAGAACCTTTATTAGACCGTCAAACCCGGGGTTAAGAGGCTTGAAACGCGCCAAGCAATGTTGGCTACACACACACTGGACTGCTGCTGCTGCTGCTGCTGCTTTGTGGTAGAATGCATTGAGGACAGAAGATGATTCTCCTCTGCCTACCCCTAGATCACCCACCAACCCAAGCCCCATCAACTTTACATTTTCCTTTGGTTTGTTTACTGTTATGTAAAGCGCTTTGAGTACGAGAAAAGCACTATATAAATGTTATATATATATATTATTATTATTATTATTATTATTATTATTATTATTATTATTAGATGAATCAGAGCTTGACATTTTGAGTTCATAAGGCCGTTCCCACTTAAATCTACCTCGTTTTCAATAAGTAATAATGCTTAAATATAGTGCATAACT
Organism: Hyperoplus lanceolatus; assembly: GCA_026929865.2. Taxonomy (NCBI): domain Eukaryota; kingdom Metazoa; phylum Chordata; class Actinopteri; order Uranoscopiformes; family Ammodytidae; genus Hyperoplus; species Hyperoplus lanceolatus. The sequence goes on from CM049415.1 coordinate 4,793,862, forward strand.
GCTGTCGCCCCCATGAGGAATTCTGAGTAATTACAACAACACTGTCGGTGCATCTACATGAGGTTAAACCTTTGGTGATCGTACGTGGATTTAATACCGTCTGCTGTACGGGGGGGGCACACAACTTTGTAAACGCTGCCATACTGAGACATACAGAGAGAGTTTTGTGTAGCTGATAGGCTTAATCAACATTGTGTCAACTCGTTTGGCCATGGCTTGAATTCAACTGACATTCATTTATATAAAATAAATTACAAACTAAAGCTTAAACGGGATGCTAACTGTATTATTATTCCCTATGCAAATGCTGTATACAGTCACATCTTGAGATTCTGCCTACATTTGTTAAAAATATATATTCACTGACACTGTAGCAATGCATACAAACATTAGTATAACAGCTAGGTGTTAAACAAGACACATTGCTAATTAAGCTTCCTGGTTAACGCAAGAATTGGCATAGCAACCAATAAAGCTGCAAAGCCTATGCTAAATCAGAATTATCAGCATGGATGAAATGCTTCTTTCACTAATTAGATTTTGTGGCTGATGTTGTTACGCTTAAAGGAATACTTCACCCATACGGAACTGGCGTTCTATCATTATTAAATCACTATTATAATATCATGATTGAGGTTTTTCTTCCCTCAGTCTTCCCTTGGCCCATCTGTCCTGTTAATCCTAACCCTACATTTTCACATGTGTGATGTCACGCATGGGAAAATGTAGGGTTAGACAGTGAGACCATTAAACACTCTTTCTACCTTTTCTCAGACTAGGATGAACCGATTTCTTAAATGTTTGCACATTTATACTACATAGGATCTCAGAGATCAATACACCTTCATATTTCCAGTGGTGAAGTAGGTCTTTAAGCTAAAGTACACAGTCATATATACATACAGTTGGAATAAAATATGTTCAACCTCTCATGAAAGTATTGCGATAATGTGAATTATTCTCCATAGATAAAGTGTATAAACTTTATTGATCAATCTCATCCAAACATATCACAGTGAAAATGAAATCACAATTAACCTTTAACAAACTGTGTATTTTGCGTGTATGTGGGACCATGCCAGTGTTGTGTACACAGCATAAAGATAGATGAGCAGACAGACTCGTTCTGACTGCAAAGCACATCCGAGGGCATTAGCATTAACACGTAGCGTTTGAATGCATTTTAAACACCATTAAAGAGTCCTAGGGGGAAGGGGGGAACCAGCTCTACCAATCTTTTGCAATGGACATATTTTTTATTCCACAAATATCATATTTTTCCTGGGTGAAAAAAAAAAAAAAAAGCCTTGGGCGTGGAAATGCGTGAAAACAAACAAATAAACTAACTACACACCAAACAAATTATTGTTATCTATGAATGATGAATGAGAATGCTTTTGGGATTTAGAAGTGGTGCTTAATAAGGGAGGCTTTGTAAGTCTGTGTATTTCATCCGACACAAAAAAACTTTTTCCACCTCATTTATCTTGAATAACGAAAAAAAAACGAAAAACCCAACCCCTTAATGAAGATAATTGCTCAAAATTGGTGGAAAATTAATCTGGCAACACGTCTGTATGAATAAATACTGTCATTATTACCTCATAAGGGCACAACAGAAAGACTAAGGCATCATAATCCAATCAGCTCATTAATTTTGCACAAATGTCTTTTATTCCGCTGTTGCCATGGGGAGCACGTGTGACTGAATCAATATCACACTGGCGTCTCCGATATGCGATGTTGTTCTCGTCTCATTACCGTCACACACGAGGACTCTAATATGTGTGTCTAATGAAGGGAATGTTTAAAAAGCAACACAAGATGGATCTCAGCCAGTCATTTTGTCTTACGATGAAGACCCAGTCTGTCATTTCCTCACCGTATCAACTGTGGTGTGTTTGCTTTTATGATTAGGAGTTAGCTGGGATTTTCACAATTGCTATTGATTGTACCAGGCCTGTTTACCTCTGTTTGCGACGGTAATGTCTTCTGATAAATTCAACTGATAGGCTGTTGTTAACTGGGTTGTAATACTGTATGTATATTTATATATCTGTTATGTTGTATGGTACAGATGGTTTGTATTTCTTCATGTACAGAGAAGTTTTTAATATTGAGTTGATATAATTAAAAAGAAAACAAAAAAACTCTGAGGTCATTAATTAGATAAAAAACACTTTGAGTTGGCAGTGAACTGTTTTGCAAATATCTTCAGTGTAAATATTTCCCTGTTACATTGACACACACACAAAAGCAACCTGGACAGCATTACATAACCCACCAAACATCTTTTCTCTCCTGTTAATTAGTGTGTTTATGCAAATAGTTATTCAGAGACAGGGTTGGTTTCAAACATCACCGGTGCAAAGAAAGCCTTAATGTGTTTGAATTTGACAACATTAATGACTTACAGAGACCAATACTAGACGACAACTCAATCTATCACGAGACCGGTCAATCAATTTGAGTACGAATAAAAGCTCTGGTTCAGTTACTAAGACAATTTCAAATAATATATTAAAAAGTGTATATATTGGATATTTAAAAGGTGCTATGAGGAACTTCTATATATTTCTGAAACAGTCAAATTTTTCCTCTGATGATCATAAATCACATTTAACAGCAAACGAGACCATCAGTGCAAAGAATGCTAGTTTTATATAGCTTTTCTTAATGCCTTTGTCATGGGTACGCTCACCCAGGAACTACAGCTGGCGTAGTAAAAACACTACCGCTTCTGTCCAAGGGGGTGCAAGAATTAACTCAAACTGAAAGTTCCTCGGAGCACCTTTAACTCCTTCAAAAAGCTCTTAAATGGAAAATGTACTTGATTGGATGACAGTTGCTTTACAATATGATCCAGAACATCCTTCAAACAACCTTAATTTAAACGGCAACAAGTCCAATCATACTTCAACTTCTTCAAAGACATCTTTAACAGATAACGCTGTCATGTTACGAAGGCTTTTTCAATGTCGTAACAACCACACAAAGATGTGCCACAAACTAAATGGCGCCTCCTTTGTCATCTTCTGAGATATAGAAGCGGAAAAAGAAAAAAAAAGAGGACAAAATGTGTCATTGTTCAGGTGGAGAGGTTGTTGAGGCGAAACCTATTCATTTTGACCCAGATAGGAGCATGGGTCGTGTAGAGAGAGGTTACTGCTCCAGCACCCCCGTCCCCAGTGCCATGGGATTGTTACTACCCTGCAGAAGCTTCTTTTCATGCCCCCGTCTCTCCTGTGGAAACTACTGTATACGCTCTGGGATGGCCCATTTTCCAAAAGGCCTTTTTCAAAGTGGTCATTTCCATTCTGAGGATCACACCCCTCTCTCTCTCTATGTCCGTCTCTCTCTATCTTTCTCTCTCTCTCTCTCTCTCTTTCTATCTGGCTATCTCCCTCCCTCTCTTTCTCGATCTCTATCTATCTATCTATCTATCTATCTATCTATCTATCTATCTATCTATCTATCTATCTATCTATCTATCTATCTATCTATGAATATATCTATAAATATGTATGTCTGTTGTATGTCTGTCTGTCTGTCTGTCTGTCTGTCTGTCTGTCTGTCTGTCTTTATGTCTGTTTGTCTGTCTGGTTGTGTTTACAGCAGTGTAGAATGCAGAAATGAGACAAGTTTGAAATTGGAGCAACAGGGTCACCGTTGTCGCAATGGGAATCCTCACCTCCACAGTAAGTGAGCCACGTCGCGGGAAAGATTAGATTATAGTTTATCAATGCTTTGAGTACATAATACACAGTATATGTGCAAGTGCATGTTGTATGATTGACATCTAGTTACATCATTTCGTATCTCTGACACATGTGAAATGACAAAATAAAGTTGATTGATTGATGGATTGATGGATGATGGATTGATGGATGGATGGATGGATGGATGGATGGATGGATGGATTGATTGATCTGTACAAACTTCCAGGCCAAGTTTTTTCTACATATTTTTTCTTTTTGTTACATCCCCAAAATGGGCTAGGGGTAAGGAGGGTAAAACATGATTTGTGTTGTCAAATTATTTGAAGCATATATGAAATGTGTTAGCAAGTACTGTATATTTACAAACATGATATAGATATGTAAAAAAAATAAAATATTATGCTTTCTGACTTCTTTTTTTTTATACACACTCAATATATTTCCATGTATGTTTATGTCAACACATTTATGTTTTTATTAAGTGATACAAAATATAAAGATAATATATTTGAACAATGCTGGTTACTCTGTTGGTAGGCAAGGCAATGGAGGAAATGACAGAAAACCAATTGCTTTGCCAATGAATTGCTGACAGGTGGCGCGAATGTGGCGCCATACATGTCACTAGATTCACATTATCCAGCAGCTTGAAACAGCACTTAAGTGAATGCATGCCATGTTACATGCTGCCTGTCAACATTGTATCCGCATACGGTATAATTCCCATTGACAATGTTACAGCCATACAATGCCTTTACACCTAGTATTGATTTTTAGATGACGATACATCCATAATATAGTGAGTTTATAAGGGTGGGCGATATGGAAAAACATTTTTTTTTTTGTATGGCATGATCACACTCAATTTCATCACAATTCTTTAGCTTTTCCTATTGGCTTGTCAAGACTATAATACAAGTCACAGCAAATACATGGCCCACAGTTTTGTATACAAACATACAGTATATTGCTTGTGGTCTAATAATGTCATATCACACACACACCCCTATCTGTATATCCCCAATGTGTTTACTTGAGACTCCCCGGCTACATTTTTTTTTTCATCTGATACCACTTTGACATTTCAAGCTTCAAGATTGACGGCAACATTTGAGAATATAGGACAAAACAAGGGCTTGGAATTTAATAAGCTGCAGCAGTTTTTTTACATTTGCATGAAAAAGGGCACTAGACTGGTCTTTGCCCCTTATACATACTATTTATCCTAGAGGGCCCTGCCTTTCTTTATGCACTGCCACTGAAGACATGTGTAACTGCTAGCCAGACAGTTGTAGACACATATAGGGGTTGGGTTGGGGAGATGGTAGGTGTTTGTGCATGGTAGATTTATTTTATTTTATGCGGCTATGTTTTTACCGGCTCTAGACATGTTTTTCTTTCTAGAAAATCCTAACAAGAGAACACGTGTGTGACAAAAAAAATATATAGCTACTCAAACTTTGACCAAATTCGAAAATTTCAATGCATCTTTTTTTCAGCACAGCAAGTACTTTGAGTGTTATATAAAGGATATTCTAAAATTCAACTGTGGAAATTAACTGGTTTATATATTTTTCTACTCATTGATACAGCCAGCCAAGTCTTCAAAGGACATTTACATCCAATGCCAACAGTTAGTGCCAGTTCAGACAGCACTGACCTTTAGACTGCAAGGCAAGACAATAAGGGTTAAAACATTCAGTGTTGGCACCGGAGACTGGGTGTCACAGTATTGGACCAACAAGTATCCAACGCTGGCTTTTTTTTAAAGAGCTGATATGCCCATTTCTAGAGTTGTAAGCTCCAAGTGTTGGCATACTGTCATTGTGTTTATTTTCTCTGCTAAACCTCTACAGCTGCATCCATTCCATCAATGCCCTTTTGTCACTGTTGTTTTTTGATAGACTCTGACTTACTTAAAAGCCCCAACGTCTAGGATTTACAAAATGTCTAAAATTTAACAACTTATAATAGCTGGTATCCAAAAATACAATGTGTCAGACGAAAATAAAGACTTGAAAGCAACACATGACAATGACACCAATTTCCACTAGGTCTCTTTCTAGCTCATTTATTTATTTATTTTTTGCTTTTACAGAAAGGGAAAATAGCTGTCATGTCACCAGACGTGTTTTTAAATAACTGAACAAAACTAAATGGAACAGGCTTACCACATAAGAATTCTACACATCAAGGTGGTTAAACCATTTTGAACTCTTTCTAACCTTAACCATACTGCATGTACCATGTATGCATAGTGTAGCTATACCTGAATGATGTATTATATCACAAATATAAGATGGGATGCAGTATTATTTTGAATCAACATTCTGCACACAGTTTGTTAAGGTTTTGATAGTCGGCGCTTTAAATTTGATGGCTTGGAAAAAGCTCAAGCACAAGTATTTTCTTATTCTTTGTGAGCAGAAACATCATTGATTTTTTTAAAAAAAGGAATAAGAACAGGGTAGATTATAGCACAAGTGTAACTGGAAGAACACATACAAGATTGCCACTTAATAAAAAAATTCCACATTTAACAACTGAAAACAAAATTCCAAAGAAAAGTGTCTTACCTGCGGCATCGTGTGAGTGACAGGTGACTCTGACAGTGATGAGATCTTAGCACCTGAGATATAAATAACAGCTGAAGCAACCTACAAGTCCTTACTACTGTTCTTTATTTTCACTGTACTGTAGTCAGGAATAAGAACAGAAAAAAATATCATCCTGCCTGAGATTTTAAGGTGGAGTCAGTAATTCTGGAGAACGCTTGATGTCAAAATCACTTTTTTGTCAAAATCTTGTCAGAATATCTCTTCATCCACTATACCTGTACATGCTATGTGTTGGCTAAAAAAACTAGCACAATGTCAGTTTACAGAGCCTAGGCTTTGTATTAACACTGATTGTTTTTTTCTCTCAGCGCGCACACAGTACAGAGAGGTAGCGGGATCGTAAGGATGTAGTTACTGATTTTGACAAAAAGTGATTTTGACAACAAGCGTTCTCCAGAATCACTGACACTCACTAACACATCATTCCTAACCAACTGTAGCACACAAAAGGCTTGTTATTATTGTCAGTGATGTTGTAGTGAAAAGCCACAGTAGTGAGCCCTTGTGAGGCCATATAATCCACTGCTAATACGTCCATCCAGTTCTCCCCTTGTTCAGCCCAAACAGCTCATATAAAGGCTACCTTTCCGTTGGCCTATAGCTCTCAACCCTTTTGGCCCTGGCCCTCTCTCTCTCTCTCTTCCTCCCCCTCTCTCTCTCACACTCTGTATCTCTCTCTTTCTCGCTCTCTCTCCATCTCCCTCTCTATCTCTCTTTCTATGTCTGTGTTGTTGTTGCTGTGGAACACACACACACACACACACACACACACACACACACACACACACACACACACACACACACACACACACCTCTATGTCTGTGTTGTTGTTGTGCCACTCGGCCCTTCATTACAGCCCCATCACCATCACAGCCTCTGTCCGCCATCGCACACTGAAGAGGAGGACAAGGAAATTACTGCTGACCCCTTCAACGCCCTGCAACCACTGTGTCACACACTGTGAAACATAGATAGATAGATAGATAGATAGATAGATAGATAGATAGATAGATAGATAGATAGATAGATAGATAGATAGATAGATAGATAGATAGATAGATAGATAGATAGATAGATAGATAGATATAGATAGATATATATTTCTAGTACACATATTTCTAGTATTTCTGTCATCCTTTAGTTCATTCATGCTGATCTAATACAACACTATTAGCCAAAGGAGTGTGAGTCTCTCTAAGGTTCACACACACACACACACACACGCACGCACGCACGCACGCACACACACACACACACACACACACACACACACACACACACACACACACACACACACACACACACACACACACACACACACACACACACACACACACACACTGTCTGTTACTGGCATGTTGCCATGGGTCCTCCTTCCCTTAACATTGTTTTAATATTATATATATATATTTAAATATTACATTCTTACATTTCTGATTTCATTTTACTAAACTCCACAGAGACACACTGGCTGGCAAAAAACTTGGATTGCTTCTATTTTTGGCGCTCGGCGAAAATGACCTCTAATTTCTTTTCTGTTTTATCAAAAGTACCAGAATACACTGTAGGCGGTTAGGAGTGTGTGAGTGTGTGTGTGTGTGTGCGTGTGTGCGTGTGTGTGTGTGTGAGAGAGAGATACAGAGAGAGGGAGAGAAAGAAATAGTTAGAAAGAGACGGAAGAGGCAGGAAGAGAAAAAAATTAAGGTTGAAAAAAAGGCCAAAAGAAAGGGTGTAGATGAATTATTGTATTGTTTCAAAAAATATGTAAATTCTCTTGCCACTGCCATAAGTAATGCAACTCCAAGGGCCTCCGTAACAGATGTCAAATGGCTTTCCCGTGGCTGTGTGTGTAGCGGACGCAGTTACAATCAAGCCTGTCAATTATAACCGAGGCGATCAAAGTGCTTTCTTTGCAATGCGCAATGAACCCGAGTGCAACCACAAGAGGCGTTCGCTGGAAAACTTACGCCATATGACTTTTTTTTTGTGTATTCTATACTTGATGTATTTTGATCTTGATGTATTTCATGCCACTTTGAATGGCCTTGTGTCTGAATTGTGCAATAGAAATAAACGTGCCTTTCCTTATGCCATATGGACTCCATGTGCAACGTGGGTTTTGTTCGTTTTACAGTTGAAAAAAACCACAAAGACAAAACAATTCAATCATAAAGAAATCATTGTTCCGTTGCAATTAAGCTAACCACACATGTGCATGGATTGTTTCCAATAGGGAGGGACACAATGCCCCCTTGAGAAATACACACAAGATGGATTTTCAATAATTCAATCTAGATAATGCCTCGGAACTGAATGGCATATTGGAGTTATTATTAGCCCAATATCATAGCAAAGGCCTCCCAGCTGCAGCAAGCAAGACAGTAACAGGGGCCCTTGTCTTTGTCCAAGGAGTCAGGTGCAAAGGGAACAAGAAAAATAGGGGAAATTAAACATAAATCCAATTCCAATTTCACTTGGGGAGCGCTGGAGAGCTCAGCTGCGATGCGGCGGTGAAGTTTGGGGAAATATTTCTTTCGTTTTTGAAAAATGGGCACGGATAACTCTAGTGCTACTTACTCCTCGAATCTCTCCATTGGTAGGGAATTCACAATTACAGCAATAGCTACTTTGTGGTTTTCAGAAGAGGCAGATAGATAGATAGATAGATAGATAGATAGATAGATAGATAGATAGATAGATAGATAGATAGATAGATAGATAGATAGATAGATAGATAGATAGATAGATAGATAGAGTCTTTGCGAAAGAAGTTAGGAGTTAATCAGGTTTTACTTTGGCACGCCACAGTTTTCAGTTTTTTATTCATAAAAAAAATTGAAAATCATGTATCAGTTTCACTTCACTCTACAATTATGAGCCACTTTGTGTTTGTCTATCACTTAAATCCGAATACAATACATTTACGTGTGTGGTTGTAACGTGACAAAATGTGGAAAAGTTCAGGGGGTATGAATACTTTTGCAAATTCTCGCCTGGTACTTCTTCTCTGTCTGCATGTTTCGTTGTACAGAATCCTGTTAATCATAGACTGCGCTTGCTTAGATGATGTTTATGTAATTATCCTCTTTGTATTCAGATATTTAAATTTGAACAGGGGTTTGGAGAAGTTGATCAAAAGGACCTTTTCAAACACTCGCAATTGTTTTCGGTATAGCGCTGGGCCATAGTGGGTTTGCTGTGCTAGCGATGGGACCTTTTTTTGGCTGTGTATGTATAGGCTTTGGGAATACTGTCTATGGATTTTTAAATAGGAGGCCTCAGCTGTTTCTGAAAGATATAAAATAATGATAATTAACCAACGGAGTGGCCGGGGAATCTGGGAATCTTTTTATCAGCACAACGCAGTGTGTTTCTTTGAGTAACCATATGGCAGTGTTATGTTGGGGAAAAAAAGTATTTTAATTATCTGATGTGGGAAAGGGACGCTGACAAACATAATTATTAGGAGTACCAGCGCCATAAGAGAGAGAGAGATAGAGAGAGAGAAAAAATAAATTAAATAGTTGTTATGTTGAAAAATAAATTTGAAAACAAAACACAAACGATGCATCTTTGCTATCTTCCTAAAGCAGACAATGGGCTACAACCTCATTTTGACTGAAAGCAGACATCCTATAAGCTCAACATAAAACATTGCTCTCTATTTACTATCTAATAAAGCTTGAAATGCCTCTTATTCACCAAGACAAATCCCTTGTTGGTGTAAAACCCTTCTTGGCAACACATATTTTCTGATTAAGCAAGTAAGTAAGTAAGTAAGTAAGCTTTATTTATATAGTGCCCTTCACAGACCAGGGTCACAAGGCGCTTCACAATACACATTTTTTTTTATACACAAACTCAAACACCAATGGCAGTAGCTGCCAAGCAAGGCGCTGTCTGAACCATCGGGAGCAATTTGGGGTTCAGTGTCTTGCCCAGGGACACTTCGACATGTGGGTAGGCGGGGAGTCGAACCTCCGACCCTGCACTCCAGAGGCAAACTCCCTACCCACTTCGCCACTGCCGCCCAGAGAGAGAGGGGAGATGACTTGTAGTAAAGGTCCACGGGTCGGATTTGAACCCACGACCACTGCAACGAAGGCCTGAGCCGATATGGGTACATGTTCTATCCACTACGCCACCGGAGCGCCCCGTCGAGTTCATTTTCAACATTTCCTATTTATTTTCGAGAAATGCCCAATGTAAAAAAAAAACATGTAGGCCTAATACCTTTCTGTTAAAACACACCACACAACCATGCCACTTTTAGCCTTTCCCAAACTAGTGCTTGCCAATGATGGAAAAGCTTCAATATACACCCCCCAAAAACAAAATCCCACCCCGCGGGTCATCTCCCCCCTGTGATCTACTACGATCTATAACAGTGGTTCTCAACCTTTTTTGAGCAAACGCCCCCCTAACCTTACCAAGATACTCTCCCCCCCCCCCCCCAAAAACAAAAAACCACACACACACACACACACACACACACACACACACACACACACACACACACACACACACACACACACACACACACACACACACGTATCTAGATCTCTATGTCACTTCTATCTATCTATCTATCTATCTATCTATCTATCTATCTATCTATCTATCTATCTATCTATCTATCTATCTATCTATCTATCTATCTATCTATCTATCTATCTATCTATCTATCATATATTAGCCAAAGAGGTACAGTATTAAATGCACATTCATCTGTTAAACTAGTTCAGACAAGGCAACTATTTAAGTACATTTCTTGGTGCATAAATATTATTTTTACTTTGGGAAGACAAATATAGTACAGTAAGAAAATCATTTAGAAAATAATGAATGTGAATTATTCTAAGCTGCAGAGTTCTTCAACGGTAAGCCAGGCTTAGCAATTAATAAAGCGATGTTGTAGGACGCCACCAACCCACTTTCGCTTTGATTGACGTTCCGGGCGAACAGAGAGTTGATGGTGGGCCGTCTTGAATGTTGATCCCTCAGAGACTTAAAGTAGGATGGATCTTTAGCTGATTTTTCGGGATGTTTTTTCACTAAATGTTCCTGTAGTCGCGAGGGTTTCATGGCCTCATTAGAGAACACCTGATCGCAGAGCAGGCACATTGGTAAAGTGGTGTTCATCGGTGACGGGATAAATCCATAACTAATGTAATTGGCATTGTACTGCTGGCACAACATTGGAGAGAATAGTTAAAAAGAGGTTGAGGGGTTAGAAACATGAAAAGTTAAAATAGGCTGTTTATTTCAGGTAACCTATTTTTGCAGTCAAAAGATTTATAAGATTTTTAAGAAAGATTAAAATATATTTATTAAAAAAAAAAAAAAAAAAAAAGCTCTCGTGTCCCAGCCTGGTCCCAGCGCCTAGGTTGTACGAACGCCACCCAGGGGGCGGTACCGCCCCCGTTGAGAAACCCTGATCTATAATCTCCAGGTGTTTTGCTCCTCTGGTGTGGCACACAGGGGCAGAGAGCTCTAAACACGTCAGGGGTATTGGATGTGTTAAGGTCTGGCTGTTTGCTAGAAGGTGTCTTCCTCAACTCTGCCTGTGACTGTGATGAGCTGAGGGGCCGTTATTCCCCGGGTGATTCCGCCCCAGATTAACTCTGTATCGCTGTTGTGTGTGTGTGTGTGTGTGTGTGTGTGTGTGTGTGTGAGTGTGTGTGTGTCTTCTCATGGAAAGAAATAATTGGTGAGTTTATTTAGCTTTTGTTTTTTAAAGATATTTTTTTTTAAATTTTTACTTTATTAGACTGAGATTGGAATGACATGCAGAGAACGACCCGGGTTGGATTCTAACCCGGGTCTGCTGTAAAGAGGACTGGGACTCTATGGGGAGGGCGCTCTAACCACTTTACCACGAGCGCCCCTCAAGTTTTATTTTTCTTTAAAAGGTGTAGTCAGCTATTCTGGAGAAAACCTTGTTGTGAAAATGCCTTTTTTATGTCAATAACAGTGAATATCTCTTCACAATCCGCTACCTGTCCTGAGTGTGTACTGAACAAAATGTTAATACATAGCCTAGGCTCTGTAAACTGGTATGTAAGCAAAAAAAGGAGGCCCATTGTAGATATCAACATGGCTGTTTACAGAGCATAGGCTGTGTATTAACACTTCTTTTTACATCACACAGTCATAACAATCCTTGAGGAGATATTCACTGTTTTTAACAAAAAGAGATTTTGAAGCTTCCTCCAGAAACATTAACTCACCTTTAGCAAAAAACGAAAACAAAACTGTGGTTCTACAAACATGTTTTTTCCTGAAACAACCTCGAAATTGTGTGTTTTTGGAGGAGTAGGAGAGATGAGAGGCCTCACTAAAACAAGGATGCAACATTATAACATTCTATCACAAAAACAGAGATAGAATAGCTGCTTCGCATCTAAAAAGTCTCAATTATCTGTTGAATAGAGTTGGCATTTTTGATGTGTTTTTGTGAAGATGTGTCTGCAAATTGCGGAGGGTACTCAAAGTTAATTTTACACCACAATGTTTTTTTGACCAAGCATCCTCATATTGCAGGCAGATGGAATGCATTTTGATTGATTTTTGTTGCCTCTATAAAAGAAAACCAAGACACTATCAACTGTTTTTTTTTTTTTAAACCTTTATTTCTACAGGTAAATCCCATTGAGACCGATGACTCTTTTGCAAGGGAGACCTGTTCCCATTCCCACGTTACCATTCAAACACACATAGCAGACTAACTATCAACATTCACACGAGGCAAGGTGGGTGAAGTGTCTTGCCCAAGGACACAACAACTGTGACACAGGTGGCAGGGCAGGGATCGAACCTCCAACCATTTGATCATCAGCCAACCCGCTCTACCAACTGAGCCACAGTCGGTGTGTCATTGAAACACATTCGTGTTTTTTCAGCAATTGTTTTCGCCAAAGAACTTTCATTTTGTGTTAATTCTAGCGCCCCCTTTGGACAAAAGCGGTAGTATTTTTACCACGCCAGCTGTTGTTCCTGGATGAGCGTATACCCATGACAAAGGCATTAAGAAAAACTATATAAAAAAACATTATTTGCACTGATGGTCTCGTTTGCTCTGAGATGTAATTTAGGATCATCAGAGGAAAAATAAGACTGTTTCAGAAATATTTGAAAGTTCCTCGTAGCACTTTTAAGCAAACACATAATATTCACCAAAGATTCTGGTCGAGACATTGTGAAATCCTTGAAATATGGGTTCAGAAATCCCCCAAAAAATAATAAAAAATTAAATTGACTGCAGCACAGCTTTTGCAATAGAAACCCAACACATAATAAAGCATAGGGCAACTACAAAGAATAGTGAACTGTTGCCTAGCATACACAAAATATAATTGATTTACCCTGCTTCATGCTTTTGTGATTAACTATTTAAAAGGTACAGTGTGTAATATCGGAGTATTGAGCGTCATCTAGATGTACGATTCTAGATTGCAACGCTCCCTTTGGGGGAATTTACAGAAGCTACGGTGGCCTTCAAGGACAAGAAGCTAGTTACTAAATATGGCATCATCCACCACTGCCTCAAGTCTTTCCACAATATTGAGTGATGAGGTGAAGATGTATTTAGTTATTTATTCTATAGTAGGGGAGAACGGGGTAATCTGAGCCACTTTTTACATTTGCTCCCCTCTAAGGGAGCTAAAATGATTTATCACTCAAATTTACACATTTCCCATTAATTCAGGATGTTTCCTAGAAATGGGCATTAGCAGAATTTTTTAAAGACAAAAGGCAGTGAAAATATGATCGTTTTAAAAAAAAGTTGTCATGTGGCTCACTTTACCCCAGCTGTGGGGTAAACTGATACTTTTTCCACTCTGAAACTACCATAACAACACATATTGTAACAGTAAGAATCCTGAAAGCTAGCTACACATTCCAGAACTAATGTTGGACTAATAAAAGAATGATGGGGTTTGGTCAATTAAGCAAAGCAAATTTTCTAAACACTTGAAAGTAACTCTGAACAAAATCAAATACAACATAAAAGGTTCAAAAGGTTTTAATAAGATTCAAATGAAAGATAGAACCAGTTAGAATAGAACACAGTCTGGGGGTCAGAACACAGGACCCTTAGAGCCAGCTCGTGTCTCGGGGTCAAAGCATAGGAAAATCAGAACTAGCGAGGACAGCCTGGGACTCAGAACACAGGAGAAGACCCAACTGGATTATAACATCAGCCTGTCATACTCTACAATTAGGCCTACTCTACATTCCAGCCCTGAAGGTTACAGGGAAAGATGAGATGGTGCTCTTTCCGTGTGGTTGCCCCAGGTCGTCTTCCTGGTGTATTTCCTTGGCATGATGGCTTTTCTACAATGTGTATGACATTAAAATAAAACATATGTTATGTAATGTTACATTAAAATATGTTTAAGACTAAACTTAACTTGTGCCTCATGGTGGGGGAAAGTGAGACAGTGGCTCACTTTCCCCCTCAGCATTTGGCTCACTTTCCCCCACCACCACAATTTGAGAAAAAACTACCTCTCTTAGCATTTCAGGCTAATCTTCAATTATCAGCATCACATGGTTTCATATGTTGGTAGTTCATCAACACGATGATAGAAGTTTTTCTACGTGAATACATTTGCTTTGGCACAACAGTTGATTAAGTTGACAGCAAGAACATTTACTTGTACATGCAACATACCTATTTTGGTGAAAAAAAGCATGCTTACCACAGCACCATGAGGTCCTCTCTTTCAGGGCCATGGGGAAATGAGAGGGGCTTGAAAACATATATCTCACATGATCACAAATGTTTTCCGTTGCCTAGATACAGGGGGTGGCTCACATTACCCGATGCCTCAGATTCCCCCGTTCTCCCCTACTTCTTTGTCTTCCAACAGGTGCACCTCCGGCTGTAAAGTTTGTCTGTACTGTGCTACGGTAAAAACATGGCGGTTCAACCCGTTCCTATGTAGATAAAAAAGGCTCATTCCAAGGTAATACAAAAAAAATGTTGATTTTCAAGCGAATATACACTAATTAAAACACACGTATGAATATTATATTCCATTTCTGTTCCACTATACACACTGTACCTTTAAATAAACGTGACTATAGGAAGATAAATGTTTCTGTATCTTTTTTTTTTCTAATTATTTATTGTTGACTTCTTTCTGAGCCTTGTTAGAATGATTTATATACGGCAAATGTTTTTTTAAATTTTTTTTAACTGTTTTTATTCAAACTGCCCAATTAGAAGCAACAGAGCTTCTAAACAACAGCATGCTTGTTAGCCTAGACAGCGTTGTTTGGTAACCTGTCATATCAAGCCAGGTGTTGATTGGAACGGATCCAACTCTAGTCCCCTTAACTTCAGCTACAAGCGCGATGGAGCTGTCTAAGGTTTTATTGCTGTAATTTAGAAGAATCTCCTCTGAAAAGTAAACTCTTTGAAGTTTTAATTTAATGCTTGGTGTGATATGGCTTTGCAAAGATTCATCCCCTTAAAGGTGCAGTGTGTAGAATTGATTGGCATTTTTTTCAGAACAGACTTGGTAGAAATGGAATATAATATTCAGAAGTATGTTTTAATTTGTGTATAATCTTTTATTACCTTAGAATGAGCATTTTATATCTACATAGGAGCGGGTCACCCCACATGGAGGCCGCCATGTTGCACCGCCATGTTTCTACAGTAGCACAGAATGGACAAACTTAACAGCCTTATGGGTTTTTTTATGTAGTGGGCGTCCTGGGGAAATACACCTGTTGGAAGACCAAGAAGAAGAAGTACTATAGAATAAATAACTAAACACATCTTCACCTCATCACTTGATATTGTGGAAAGACTTGAGGCAGTGGTGGATGATGCCATCTAGTAACTATAGCTTCTTGTCCTTGAAGGCCACCGTAGCTTCTGTAAATTCTCACAGAGGGAAGGGATTAGCAAGGGAGCGTTGCAATCAAGAACTTACAACACTTGATGCAACTAAAGTATTCTTAAAATATACACTGTACCTTTAAACCTGCAGTATGTAGAATTTGGGGTTTTATTTCCTAGCAGATTTTGTAGAAAGTAATTATAATATCCATAAGTACATTTAATTTAGTGCATAATAGCTGAAATATTTTTTTTCCCCTTAGAAATGGTCTCCTATATGTCCATATTTCTGCCTATCTTGGACCAAGGCCCAGGCCCCCAGGACTGTGCCTTCTCCGAGCAGCCAGCATGGACATGTGGCCAACCCATTGGTATTGCAAGGTTGGGGTAGGAGCTTATTTTCATGCGGCCCGTAGGCAGATTTCCCTGTCCAAACAGTACAAGCAGCGAACAAGATTGTGTCTCTGCAGAATTTTTCTGGATATCAATCATAGGCTCGTACTTATCTTTAGACCATATACTATTAAAATGGAAGTTTTCTCATTTCAAAACGCCACCTCAAGCGTTTTATTAGCCCAACGGCTTATAACGGCTTTCAGTTTGTTTTGGCCAGGCTAGATGCTACAGAACGAGAATGATTCTACTCCCGCCTCCAGTCCGCTACGCTTGCCGCCCTCTTTCTTGATAGGTCCATAGTGCAGCTACGTCCATGCTACGTCATGCTTCCGGGCCGCATGGAATTTCCGGATTATACTTCCTTGTTGCTTCTCTGCGCCAATGAGCAGCTTTCATAGGAATTAATGGGCGCCGTGTTTCAATCTGGTGTCCATTTCTTTATATGTCCATGCCAAGGCTTAGTGCCGCCATCTTGAAAGTGTCATAGTTGGATTGTCATCAGGTGCATTGTTTAAAATTAAGAATTGTTCTTGTCCTTGAAGGCCACTGTAGCTTCTGTTATTATTCGAAAGGGTTGGGGTTACCCAGGGAGCGTTGCATTCTAGAAATTTGTAGAACTTTCTTGATGATGTCATATTACACACTTTATCTTTAAATATACAACCCCCCCAATAGACTTCCGCTGTCAGCCTCTCTGATGGATGGACAACATTATCTTTATCACAGTAACATAATCAGCCAGCGTGGCCTCTGTCTGCATGCTGTGTGTGCCAGCTCTGTTAACACAAACTAAAAATACAACCATGTGATATTTCATACTGCACAATGCAATCTATCAGGCGAAATCGTAGGTGAAAGATCATTTACTGTATTAAATATGCATGACCTATCGGGGATCTACCGCACACAAGCATCAATCACGTCGCACACCAAGAAGGAGGGTGCAGCTTATGGGGCAATGTTACCTCACAATAACTCTCAAGGTAATTTATTATAATATCAGAGTGTTGACAATGGAGATGAAAGTGCTACTGTATATTGTGTTTTGGAACTAAAAAAAAAGTTACAGATATGATCATGAAACTTTGCCAGACATTTGTTTTGTAAGGTTTTGTAATGAGCAAAATGGTCATACATCAGACAATTAACAACATATGAACTAATCATTCAGTAATTACCTTCGAAATAGAGCTAGGAATGAGTATGGGAAGTGTTAGTGCTTTAGAAGCTGAGATTTTTGGTTCAAAGCATTGAAAAAAACAAATGTTGAGATAATGGCAGTTAAAAATGGGTGTATATCACGACGCAAGGTTTAGTCAAATAAACACGTAAATGTACATGTTAGATCCTTTTATTTAAACTAGTAGGCAAGAAAACATGAAAAACATGAGAGCAAAGTAGCACCAAAATCTTCACTTTCTGACAAGTGTATGAAAAAAAACAATGCTTTTCCAACAACAATGCCTATTCTTACCTTAATGGGCAGTTGTGATAAGCCATGTGGGTCACAACACTTAAAATTAAGCTCTTTTTAAGACTCCTTCCCCTTGTCTTTAACACTAAGAAGGTATAACTAGAGAGGCTCTGACAAATAAATGATGAAATGCCTGCAGTTTTCTGATAGAGATAAAGCAGATACAATATTAAACCCTCTTCCCAAATTAGTGGTGGATGTATAATTTAGTGGGTGGAGAACATCAGCTGGGCTGGAAGCAGGCGCTAATGAGATGTGGGCAAACCGCATCCGAGGTAACTGCCCTCCAAAGTCATTCTTTCTTGCTATTTCTATCATGCTCTCTCACTCTTTTCTCTCTTTAATGTCTCTCTCTTCTTCCTGTCTCTTTCTCTCTCTCTCTATGTCTATCTCCCTCTTTTTTTCAGCCTCTCTCCCTCTCTCTCTATGTCTATCTCCCTCTTTTTCTCTGTCTGTCTCTCTGTCTCTCCCCCTCTCTCTCCCTTTCTCTCTTTAATGCCTGACTTTCTTTCTCTCTCCCTCTCTCAAAGTCTGTCTCCCTCTTTTTCTTATGTCTCTCTCTCTCTCTCCCCCTCTCTCTATATCCCTTTTTCTCTCTCTTTAATGTCTACCTTTCTCTCTCAGTCTCGCTCCCTTTCTCTATGTTTATCTCCCTCTTTTTCTCTGTCTCTCTCTCTGTGTCTCTCTCGCCTCTCTCTCTCTATTCTGCCTGCCTCTCTCTTTCTCTTCTTCCTTCCTTTCTCTCTCTCTCCCTCTCTCTTTGTCTAACTCAATCTTTTTTCTCTGTGTCCCTCCCTCCCTCCTTCTCTCTCTCTCTCCTTTTCTCTCTCTTTTTTCCCCTCTCTCCTTGATTTTTGGCTGTATCAACCGCCCCACAACACCCGTAAAAAGACAATTTTCAATTGTTTCGCTGTAGGCCGAACACATGGCATAGCAGCACACAGACAGTCAGTGTCACCAGTAACGGAGCCAAGCTTAGTGCGGCAGACAGTTATTTTTATGAACCCTCATTTATCACACACACACATTTTGCTGGTTGTTACCGCCCGCTGAGTGAGTTAAAGTTCAGCCCGTAGTCAGCTCTCTCTCCTGGGCGAAAAGGCTTGTTGACTGTCCTCAGGTCAGCCAGCCTGGTCTACTAAAGTCTACTCTGCTCTATGGGACATTTTGACTGCTTGTTCACAGCCACTGTGTAAGTGCCTCTTCAGGATTTTGGGAATGGTTCAAATTTAATTAAAAAAACTACTTTCAACATCAACCATTTTGTCAGTCTATCCCTGAAATAATGTGACATGGGACAATGTGATTTAAAGCTGCAATGCGTAACTTATGTCGCCCCCATGAGGGATTTTGAGTGATTACAACAACACTGTTGGTGCATCTACTCTACATGAGGTAAAACCTTCCGTGATCACACATGGATGTTTATACCTTCCGCTGCACGTCCAGGTTTTTTTTATTGGCAGTAGAATCAACAACTGAAACATTTCTTGGGCTCTTCTTGGGATTTTTCTGAGCTCCTGCACCAGTGTCAGGGGGCAACACCAGTTTGTAAACGCTGCCATACTGAGAAATACAGAGAGAGTTTTGTGGAGCTGATAGGCTTCATGAACTTTGTTTCAACTCGTTTGATGCTGGTTCGAATGTAACCGACATCCATTCATAGGAAAAAGTTACGCACTGTAGCTTTAAAATCTGCAACCAATAAGCTACAAGTAGGCTGATGTTGGAGCACATTATATATTCACAAAGACTTCCCTTTTCTCCCATTACATTCTTATTGTACATGCCAAGTGCCTGGTTGAACCGTTTCTAAGAAACATCCAATATGTGAAATAATAAAAAATAAATACAAAAATAGCCTGGGGAAAAACAGCTGCAGGAGTATAGCGACCAATAGAGGCTGCCCATGCACCGTGGAGGAACATATTAACAATTAATTTCAGCAAACTGTTGCAGGAATGGATTACCTTAGGGGACTATATGGGTTCTACATGGCAGCTGTGAAGCCTTAACAAGTTTACTCAAGTAGCTACTGTACTTAGATTAATATTTAAGTACCCTCAACTTTCCTCAAGTGTTTCCCTATATTCAGCAACTTTTACAGTAAGATCTCGCTCCTGCAGTAGCACACTGCGGTATTGCAACTATGCAAGGTTATGACTCACTGTTTTGATTATACAGTATATTCGCTAAACTTATAACATATTCATGAAATGCATTATTTTAAAGGTTTTTGTGGAGAGCAGAGGTGGAAAGAGTACAAAAATATTCTACTCAAGTAAAAGTATGATTACTTGGATGAAATTGTACTTAAGTAAAAGTAAAAGTACTGGTCTAAAAATCTACTGAAGTAAAAGTAAAAAAGTAGCTGATTTAAAATGTACTTAAAGTACAAGTTACTAGTTACTTCTTAACGGCGGGAGGGGGCGGGGGTCTCTTCTGTGTAGGGCATTCTATATATAGACAAACTAGTTTTGTTTAATTAATGCAACACTTTTACAAATTAAAGTGCACAAATTAAATAAATCATGTCACCACACATGTATGGATGTATACTGTGTCATTATACTTTAGATAAGGAAATATGGAGCAAATAGTCTGTTAATGTGGGAATTTAACCGGTCTACAGACCTAAACAGACTGCAGCTAAAGTTCTAATAATGTAATTGTGTATAATTGATCTAAACCATGGACATTGCAAGGTTAGGCTGCTCGATTTTGACAAATCATAATCATGATTGACATTGTGTAATCACAATTATTATAGACAATTATTCATTGATTTAAGAACTGCAAAATGCACTTATTTAACATTTGAAACCATGACTTTAAACATAGCCTATCCTAATTGAACTGAAAACAAAAATACAAAATAGCCTAAGAAAAACATATTTTTAATAATTAAATTAAACAAGTGTCAAAATCAAAATAAACCGTTGCAAATGTTGTTGATAGGGCACATCTTTTGCTAGCAGGAATGTGAGGGCATATTTTATTTATATCTCATGGAGCTGGCAGGATAAGCAAATTACATTGTAGGCTACAGTGTTCTTAATGGATGACTGTTGTGGTGACAAGAGTCAAGGAGCTTTAAACTTCCTGTGTTTTTATTCCTTTATTGCTTGGTCATAGACCACTAGGATTCAACTTAAAGTGAGTAAACTAATTGGTCGTGATGTTTTGAGGTGCAGCTGGGTCTCATATGCCTTTTCTCTCTCTCTCTCACGGTCGCGTATGTCATCTGACTCGCGTGTCCGCGCGTAACATATCTTGATCATTATCTTAGTCTTCTCGACCAAAGGCTGCCTTTCTGCCGTCTTCTGGAAGTTTTTCAAAGCTCCCGGCAACACGCACCGTCTCCATCCTACTCTGCACTGTTAAACTGAAAGCTAAACTATCAGGTGAGGGAGGGACCGATCGCACGGCTAGATTAAAGGTTTGCTGCATTTAAAAGCCTTCACGTCTTCACGTGCGGTACAATGATAGTTTAACTAGGATTATTTTGTTTTAATGATAGACGGAAGCAATGTTTGTTGTTATCATGTAGTCGCAATGTGTTCTTTATATCTCCATGGTTCTCTCCTCCTGTCGATCATTCACTGTGTTAGTTTCCGGTATTGTGCCGTAAAAATAAAAGCCCCCCGCGATATTTCTTTTCTTTTCTCTCCTTTCCCTATCTATTTTTTTACTCAGTAACGCAGGTGATATAAAATGTAGCGAAGTACAATACTTCACAATAAACATACTCAAAGTAAAAGTAAAAGTATACAGTATCTCACAAAAGTGAGTACACCCCTCACATTTCTTCACATTTTTCTTTATATCTTTCCATGCGACAACACTGAATAAATGACACTTTGATACAATGTAAAGTAGTCAGTGTACAGCTTGTATAACAGTGTAAATTTACTGTCCCCTCAAAATAACTCGACACACAGCCATTAATGTCTAAACTGCTGGCAACAAAAGTGAGTACACCCCTTAGAAAAATTTTACAAATTGGGCCCAAAGTGTCAATATTTTGCTTTGCCATCATTATTTTCTAGCACTGCCTTAACCCTCTTGGGCATGTAGTTCACTAGAGCTTCACAGGTTGCCACTGGAACCCTCTTCTACCCATTCATGACGACATCAAGGAGCTGGTGGATATTAGAGTCCTTGCGCTCCTCCATCTCCCGTTTGAGGATGCCCCAAAGATGCTCAATAGGGTTTAAGACTGGAGACATGCTTGGCCAGTCCATAACCTTTACCCTCAGCTTCTTTAGCAAGCCAGTGGTCGTTCGGAGGTGTGTTTGGGGTCGTTATCATGTTGCAGTACTGCCCTGCGGCCCAGTTTATGAAGGGAGGGGATCATGCTCTGCTTCAGTATGTCACAGTACATGTTAGAATTCAATGAACTGTAGATCCCCAGTGCTGGCAGCACTCATGCAGCCCCAGACCATGACACTCCAACCGCCATGCTTGACTATAGGCAAGACACACTTGTCTTTGTACTCCTCACCTGGTTGCCGCTCCACACTCTTAACACCATCTGAACCAAATAAATGTATCTTGGTCTCATCAGACCACAGGACATGGTTGCAGTAATCCATGTCCGTAGTCTGTTTGTCTTCAGCAAACTTTTTGTGGGGTTTCTTGTGCATCATCTTTAGAATAGGCTTCCTTCTGGGATGACAGCCATGTAGACCAGTATGATGCAGAGTGCGCTATGGTCTGAGCACTGACAGGTTGACCCCCCACCCCTTCAAGCCCTTCAGCAATGCTGGCAGCACTCATACGTCTATTTTCCAAAGCCAACCTCTGTGTACGACGCTGACCACGTGCACTCAACCTTCGTAAACTGGGCCGCAGGGTGGTATTGCAACATGATAACGACCCCAAACACACCTCCAAGACGACCAGTGGCTTGCTAAAAAAGCTGAGGGTAAAGGTTATGGCCTGGCCAAACATGTCTCCAGACCTAAACCCTATTGAGCATCTTTGGGGCATCCTCAAACAGAAGGTGGAGGAGCGCAAGGTCTTTAATATCCACCAGCTCTGTGATGCTGTCATAAATGGGTGGAAGAGGGTTCCAGTTGCAACCTGTGAAGCTCTAGTGAACTACATGCCCAAGAGGGTTAAGGCAGTGCTAGAAAATAATGATGGCAAAGCAAAATATTGACACTTTGGGCCCAATTTGTAAAATTTTTCTAAGGGGTGTACTCACTTTTGTTGCCAGCAGTTTAGACATTAATGGCTGTGTGTCGAGTTATTTTGAGGGGACAGTAAATTTACACTGTTATACAAGCTGTACACTGACTACTTTACATTGTATCAAAGTGTCATTTCTTCAGTGTTGTCCCATGGAAAGATATAAAGAAAAATGTGAAGAAATGTGAGGGGTGTACTCACTTTTGTGAGATACTGTAGGTTTTAAAAATCACTTAAAAAATTACAAGTACACGAAAAAACTACTCAATTACAGGAACGCGAGTAAATGTAATTCGCTACTTTACACCCCTGGTGGAGAGTATATACAGTATCTAACTCATGCTAAAAGATGTAGCATTTGTAATAGCATTTTTTTATTAGTTTATTTAGTGGCATTTTACTAAAAATGTTGATCTTTTCTGTGCCTGGTCAATTCTAGCCTTTTCTGACATAGCCTATGACATATACATCCAAGTTAAACTTTGCTGTATTGTACGCAACAGAGACTTAGTATATGACTTACACCTAAAATGGTACCCCCTCCCCCCCCCCATAGAGGCCCGGGTTAGAATCCAGCCCGTGGTTGTTCTCTGCATGTCATTCCCCTCTCTGACCCTTTTCATCTCTGTCTCTCCCAAAACTGTCTAATAAAGCAAAAAATAAAAAAAACAGTAGTAAGGGACAGAAAATGTTAAGCTTGAACACTATTGGTCAAAAAACTTTGCTGCAACAGTTGGGATGAACTCCATAAAAACACAATTATTGAAAGCAACATTTTCGTGACGATTTCAAGTTGCCAGTCGTTCCCTATAGGGGAAAGGGGGGAGGGGGGGGGGTCTGTTTACATGAACCAATCACTTTGAGGGATCTCACTCAACTATACAATCTGACAAAAACAACAATAACAACAACAGCAAGCTTGTTGTTTTTCCCACATTTTTTTCCAACGCCGCAATTAATCAAAAAGCAATTACATTAGCATTTGCTTTGGGAGATGGATTAAATGATTTTCGACAGTTTTCTGTGTCTGTGTGTGTATGCGTGTGTGTGTGTGTGTGTGTGTGTGTATGCGTGTGTGTGTGTGTGTGTGTGTCCCATCCTGCTGTATAAAAAGTCACGGAAGTCGAGAACATTGTGATAATTAGTCCATACGATGAGCATGGGGCTGTTTTCGTGTGTCTGTGGCACTTTTCCTGTAGCCAGCCTCCCTCAGCCCCACACACACACACACACACACACACACACACACACACACACACACACACACACACACACACACACACACACACACACACACACACACACACACACATATACACACACACACACACACACACACACACACTGTTTCAAGCCACCGCGTATTAAAGCAAATGTCTGTTTAATCACAGCGCACCACGCACACTCTCTCCACGCTTTATTAGACTATAAATGTGCTGAATGAAAGGCCCCATGCCTAATTAGGGGAGACTTCAGTGTTCCCTGCACTGTTGCATACAGTTTTCTATAACACCTTCTCTCTCTCTCTCTCTCTCTCTCTCTCTCTCTCTCTCTCTGTGTGTCTTTGTATCCACAGTACAAAAAGTAGTGCCGAATTGGGCTGCAAAATGAACACTAAAAAATAAACTGGATTTTTTTTTTGATAATGTTTGAAGTTTTTGTGATCTTGATTCACATTTCTCATTTCTAAATTATTCTTTATCGCTCATATTCGCCTATGCGGCAAAGTCATGCTGAATGGTTATTTCCTTGCTTGGGAAACCATTCCAGCTGCTATATAAATGACACTTAGGCTACATAATGTAAAACAAAACTAGCTATTGGGTCATATTGTGTCTGCTGCCCGCCACCCGACCAGAGTAGCCTTCTCCTACTCTGGGGATATGCTGGCGCTGGTGCTAACCGGTGCTGAGAGCACCAGTCTGCTGTGCTGATGGTGCTTTACCCAAGCTAACCGGTGCTAACTTAGTTCATAAAGCAAAACTGATAGCTGTACACAGCAGGCAACAGACACAGAGGCTATTCACAGAACTTATGGAGCAAACTGTGACTATTATGTTGTCATCCATCTTAATTTCCTCTTTCAGTCGTCCCGAAGCAAGTGACATCGGGAGGAGCTCAACGCTGATTGGCTATCGCGGCGACAAAAAGTTCAATATTTTCAACTTCTGCGGCGGCGGTGGCGCCCTAGCCGCGCCACGTGTACCGCTCGGCGCAAAATACATTGACTTTCTATGTAAACTCACCGCGCGGCGGTGTGCAGTGTGTTCGCACCTTAATTGACGCAGCACGTTCCAGGTAGAATGACACTAACAGCTGTTCTGCGGTGGACATGAGAGGACCGGGCGCGGCCCGTGACCCGCGGTCTCTCTCTTTTTATCCACTGATAAACGCAGCGCGTTCGCCCTTTCCCTTGAATAGAGGGTTCTACCGGTCGCATTCGCTGCCGTTTTTATTTGAGTTTCCTCGTAACCCGCTGCCGTGGCGGAGAAGAGACGAACCGAACCGATGGAATATGCTGCTCCCCAAGTCACCATCAGCCCTTCCCCGATGTATTTACATTCACTAGGCCTAGCCTACTGCTTAAAATCTTTCAAACACCACAACTTTTCCATCAAGTTGTTTCAGCTGCCAATCAATGCTTATACGCCTAGGCCTACTTCAGGACCTATACAATAAAATCGGAAACTGCAAACTTGACACATTAAAATCACATATGGCTTTGTGGAAAGGCTAAGATATTATTTAGGGTTTATGAGATTGGCACGTTGATACAGATTGTTCCTAAATCTTAGTTTAGTAAAACAAATGTAAAAAAAAGAGGAAGGGGGAGAGATATAGATTAAAATAAAATCATGAAATACAGCTGTATTTCCCCCAGTTAAAGGGAGACCTTAATTAAGTTAAACGTAAAACACTGGCCCTCATTCACTAATGCCTCATTTCCACCGAGTAGAGCGGGTCGGATCGGAGCGGTTCGGTCCGGGTAGTTTGGCTTTTCATTTTCCAAAAGTTGGGTAGGGTACGGTTTAAGCGCACCTAACCGCTCTGGGCCGCTCCTAATCTCAGTACTCCTCCGTTGGGGTACTAGCCGCCTGAAAGGGTCCCGAAAAGGCGGAGCTACACACTCCCGTCATTTGATTGGTCAAAAGAATCATTTTTGCCATGTGTAGTCATCTCGGCAAGAGTGAAGAGTCTTGTGTTTTGGCGAAAATGTGAGCGCAGCACTGTTTATTGTGTGGTGTTTTTCCTCGTCATTAAATAAATCAGTTGGCTACACTGTGTCCCACTCAAGCCCCAACCTCAGCGATTTTTACCGGCATCCAATAAGGAAGTGACCTACAACTGTAGTAACCAGGAAGTTCCACTGGGGGTGGCGCCAAGACAAGCAGTTTTTCTTTGACTCACTTGTTAAAGTCTTATTAAACCTATTTACAGCCTGTGCGACAAAACCATTTTAGTCTGTATGTTTAGGTCATATCTCCATGACAGCACTGAGGGGGGTGAATGTTTTTGGCCCACGCTAGTTTTTATTCTTTTGGAGGTTAAAATGTATTGGCGCGATCTCTTGAGTGACAGCTCTCCGCCCGTTGTCCCTCACTTTGCCTCGGAGGTATACGTCAGCTATCTCCCTCCCCCCGACGTGTCGTCGCTTCCCCTTTTCGGCAAGAGGAGTGAGGCGAAGTAAAAATCTCACAAGATGGCGACGCGCACAAACCAGGATTATTGGATGCCGTGTGAATAACTGAGGTCAGCCCGGATGCTACATCCATATTATTTACTATCTATGGTCCCACTGCTACAATGTCATGTAGCTGCCACATCCAGCGCTGTTCGCTCACTGTCTCTATCAGTTGCACCGAGCCGTCTCTGTGCTCACAACAACACGGGGGGAATAAATTAATAAGCGGCTGGTTTGACCAAGCAAAAATGAGAGACTGCTGGCTTGACCACAGTTGTTCCACAGCCCGATAGTGTGACCCACATTCTGGCGGCGGCTATCGCAGTCCAGCCTAAACCCCGCCCTACCATTAAGGGTAGGGTCGGTGGTGGAAACACCACTGAGATTCTTAAAAGTGCGCTGTCCCGCTCTGTGCCGCTCCGACCCGACCCGCTCTACTCGGTGGAAACGAGGCATAACAGTGAGTAGCCTATGCACAGATTTGGGCTGTTATTTATCAATATTTTCGTTCCCTGAATTTCTTCGTATTCTGAAAACAAAGAAGAGAGAGATGAAAAGGTAGAAATATATCTGACTTTTTGACTTTTATGTCAACATTACATCAATGTGATGCTTTCAAGGGGAAACAATTGCATTGATAATGACTATTAGTTTAGAAAATCCATTTAGGTGTGACTTCCTTTAATGTAGGCTAATGTAAAAGAAACTTCCGGTATACGCCACGTCCACTTCTTGTTGTGTATCTGGATACAGATACAGATCATTTTGTTGGTTGAACAGATACAGATACAGATACTGATGTCTCCGCACACCCCTAGTCCCAATGCAAGTCACTTGTAGTATGCTGATTTGTTATTTTTTAATGCCCCACTAACTCCAATAGCATTTTGGAGTATTCGTCTTTATTCTTGACATTTCTCGACATAATGAAAAAAAAATCTTCCTTATCTGATTTTTTTTCTCTCCTGTGGCCCTAAAACTCTTCTGTACTTTAGTATGTAGTGTAGTAAAAAGAAAGAGTATGTGATTTGGAACGCAGCTGTTGAGGGAAAGGATATTGCACTGGAAGGCAAATCTCACTCCAACCATTTCGGCCATTTCTCTTTTTTCTGTTCCGTGCCATGCAGGTGGCCTCGGTTAAGAGTGCCGCTAGGGAAAGGTAGTCATGCAGAGAGAAGTCCTCAATCTCTGCAGATGGACTCACGGTGTGTGTGTGTGTGTGTGTGTGTGTGTGTGTGTGTGTGTGTGTGTGTGTGTGTGTGTGTGTGTTTCTGTCAAAGCTCAAAAAGAACCATTATGAGAAGGTGTAACTTCAGCTGAATGGGTTTCAAAGGGGGGTCAGGTGGTATGAAGTAAATGATGGGGAGAGAGAGAGAGAGAGAGAGACTTGAGAACTGAGTAGAAACGACCATCTTACCACCAGGCCAAGCTAATAAGACACAGCCACACACACACACACAGCACATGAGCTTGCGGCTAATAGCCTCAGCCGTTTGGATATAATAGGTGCGGTTTGCGGGGGCCAGGAGAACACCAGGCCCAGTCCAAAGGGTCCCAATGGGGAGATTAGGGTGAAGGACGGCTACAGACATTGGGGGGTTGCTATAGCTGCTAGCGGGGGAAATTGCACCGAATTGAGCTAACGAGTCATTTATTTGTATAAGCCTCCTGGTTCATGGAAAAAGTTGGTCATTAGCATTATCAATTAGCACTGAGCTTGTACAGACACAGAGAAAGTGCCAGATGTGATCCAGAGGTGAGAATAGGGGGCTCTTTGAAGAAAACACCCCAAGGGCATATTGAAAGGTTCCTGATGCATCATGGGTAGCTTGAGGCAAATCTCCCCCCAAACAGCTTGGACTAGTAAAAAAAAAATGTTTTCCTAGCTTTGTTTATTGTGTTTCTCAACGACATACAATTGACAATTACATTTTAAGGTATGCATTTCAATCTGTTCCCTTTTTACAAGAGAAGATCAATGGAAATGGATCATTCAGATGTATAAAAACTACAGATTTTTGAGTCATACATACCTAGAATTTCAGCCATTACCAGCTTTGCCAACAAATGATCTGTCATACAACAAACTAAACCAAGTCGGCCACAATGTTGTTTCAAACACTGAAAGGTGTAGCAACAGAAAGTCCGAAAAACTTTCTGAACCAAAAAGTAATAAGTTGGCAGAACGTTAACTATTTGGAAGGCATTTGTATGTAGAACTGTAGAAAACTTTTAATTTGCATTACTTATTGTAGGATACGTTACTTAAACCTGCAGTGTGTAGAATTTTGGGTTTTATTTCCTAGCAGATTTTTGTAGAAAGTAATTATAATATCCATAAGCACATTTATTTTAGTGCATAATAGCTGAAAAAAATGTTTTGAATTATTTTTGTTTCCTTTAGAAAGGGTCTCATATATGTCCATATTTCTGCATATCTTGGACCAAGGCCTAGTGCCGCCATCTTCAAAGTGTCATAGTTGGAATGTCATCAGGTGCATTGTTTAAACTTTAGAATTGTTCTTGTCCTTGAAGGCCACTGTAGCTTCTGTTATTATTCGAAAGGGTTGGGGTTACCCAGGGAGTGTTGCATTCTAGAACTTTGTAGAACTTTCTTGATGATGTCATATTACACACTGCACCTTTAAACAAAAGAGAATTAGTAGGCTCAAATGTTTCACTCATAATATAGTTTATATTTATGCAATGTTAAGAGTCTCCATTGGCCTCAACACTGGAATAAAGAAGTGCAGACAGTTGACTTGACATTTTTAAATTTGTCTCACTTTTTTTTCTTTTAACAGTGCTGTAGGACCGTGTTAACCTAAAATGTCAGGCAAAACGTATTCAGCCACCGCTCTGCTTTCTACATCGGTGTTATTACTATCTACGGGAGATCTGCGACTAGGTGTGTGTGAGAAGAGTAGCTCAGAGAGAGAGAGAGAGAGAGAGAGAGAGAGAGAGAGAAATAATAGGTCTGGCTGAGCGAATGCATCACTCTGAGTGTATGTGAGGTAAAATAGGGCCCTATTTGCAGGTAGGGGACTAGCCATTAGCTGCAAGTTAGCAGCAGGGTTTTAGGTTTGGAGTGTGTGTGTGTGTGTGTGTGTGTTTGTGTGTGTGTGTGTGTGTGTGTGTGTGTGTGTGTGTGTGTGTGTGTGTGTGTGTGTGTGTGTGTGTGTGTGTGTGTGTGTGTGTGTGTGTGTGTGTGTAAGAGACTACTGGACACCTACTGTATGTCCTCAGCTCAAGGGGTTAGGAGGCACCCCCCACCATGATGGTAATGAGACAATATCACCACCCCTGAGATGGAGGCCATAATTACATATACACACACAAACACACACACACACACGCACGCACGCACGCACGCACACACGCACACACACACACACACACGCGGTCCACTAATGCACTTACGGTACAATTTTCGGCTACATACATTTAGATTATGTTATGAGGAGCCTCCATGATTTTTACTAGATTCAAACTCTCTCTACTACTTCAAACAGTGGCAGCCTGTCAAAAAAGATTTTGAGGGGTGGGGGGGGGGGGGGGGGGGGATATACACTCACTGGAATACAAACCCAGATACTTGATTTGGGCGATCTCAGCGGTCCCGTTCATACAGATTAATTATCACCCAGAGGTGTTGTTAGGGGGTTTGACCTGACCACTTCTTTCACCCTCTCTCTCTCTCTGTTTCCACGGGGACACTTGTTCAGTTGGTCAGATAACTGTTAGTGCTGCTCTCCGTAGTGCAGTGCAGCGCCTTGTAATTATCTTTCGGCCGGCATAATCAGCGGTGCTAAAAGGTGATGGATGGTGTGGGAATGCATTGCAATAAACCAAAGGGAGGCAAGTCAGGCAGGCGCACACACACGCAGACAGACAGAGAGACAGACAGGCAGGCCAATGATAAGCCCAACCGCTCAACTAGGCATTCTAAATGCCTTGATATATCGGACTCACTTCAGATCAAAACACAGAGCAATTACATGTCTAATTGTAAAACATAAAAACCAATATATTATATATAATTGCAATTTGTTGTGATGGCTACTGAAGAGCACAGCAACGCACTAAACCGCTAATTGTCACTGTTCTCAGTAAAATAGCGTGTTAATTCCAGTGTATAGTATATGTAACAATTTATTTTTCTACCCATAATCACATAAATAATAGGCTGTAAAAATATCGCTACAGCAAGGTACAATTTTTATAATTTTTGCTGATTCTATTTTGAATGAAAAATGGGTATGTGCATTTCGTTAGCCTCATAGCATAATTGCCTAAATCATATTTACTCTACTCTACTTTTAATCTACATATAACCTCTACTTTATATCTACTTTACCCTATTCTATAAGCCTTGACATAAGACTTAGGCGAGTATGCTATTAGGCTAACGAAAAGTAGATGTAGAATAAAGTAGATAGAGTAAAAGTAGAGAAGAGTAAATATGATTCAGGCAATTATGCTATGAGGCTAACAATTTGCATTTAAAGCTTATAATAGGAGCGGCTTGCAGTGAGTGAGCAGACGGGGGGAGGGGGAGGGGGTCCTGTGTCGCGTTCAAGGACATTGTGTGACAGAAGACGTGTGTGTTCGGTGAGCAGATTGTCCGTTGATATAATGAAAGCTGTTTGACCTTTCAGTGTGCGGTACATGTGTCTGAGTTTTAAAAGTCAAAATGAACAACAGAAAGAATAATTTTTTACTTTAATTCATGCTTTGTTTTCTACTTTTTTACATACGTTTTTAAAGACATAACTATTATGAGTGTGTATTGAAAAGTGGCAAGAAAAATAGCCTAAGCAACGCATCTACTGATATGTTCTACATAGTCTTATTTGCAACAGTAAGAATGTGCAAATCATAAATCATCTCACAATGAGTTTAAATGTGGAGTAAGTGATTCTAGAGAATGTTTGTTGATAAATCACTTTTCGTCAAAATCAGTGAATATCTCCTCATGATCCGCTACTTGTTCGTACTGTGTGTGTGTGTGTGTGTGTGTGTGTGTGTGTGTGTGCTGAACAAAAAGTGTTTATAAACAGCCTAGGCTCTGTAAACCGGTAACTTTCAGCGCACACACAATACGGACAGGTAGCAGATTGTGAGGAGATATTCACTGATTTTGACAGAAAGTGAACTGTCAACAAACCATCTCCAGAATTGCTTACCCCACCTTTAATGGATGTACACACTTAGATTTTCAAAGTCTGCCAGAAGGGAATAATCTACATGCATTGATGTCAAAGGTAGTACAATAATTTGATGTGTGGACACTGAAAAATATGGTGTTAATACACAGCCTAGGCTCTGTAAACTGCTATGTAAAACTAATGGTATGTTAACAAAGTCTTTATGTCATCAAAACTGATTATGGACTAAACATGAAGGCCAAATATACTGAAAGGACATCCAGACATATAATAAATCGTAATGATACTTTATGCATTGATAGCTCCTTATATAGCCTAAGTAAAAAATTGCATTAACTTTCTCACCACCACATGCACTGCTGGCACAATCTCACATCTTCAGACTAAACCTTTTGTGAACCCTTTTTTTTTTTTCTTTCAGTGGTGCAAAAAAAAAAAAAAGACGCAATGCAGCCAGTGACGTTCAAACTCACTCACAGACAGTTCTGCACTTTGTCTTCTGAAGTTTAGAAGTGTTGGCAGTATAAACCTGCTAGCGTGTATGCAATGGCAAGGAATAGAGAGATAGGGTGGGAGAGAGAGAGAGAGGAAGAGATAGATAGATAGATAGATAGATAGATAGACAAAGAGAGTGAGGGAGAGAGAGAAAGAGAGAGAGAGCCAGAGAGGGGTACAGAGAGAGAGAGAGAGAGGGAAAGAGGGAGAGAGAGAGAGAGAGAGAGAGAGAGAGAGAGAGAGAGAGAGGCAGGAGGGAGGGACTGCACATAGAGTAACTGTGCCGTCTGTCAGACACATAGTTGAGGCCAGTCTCCTCTTCTCAAAGGGAGCCTGCCTGTCTTTTATAGAGACGGAGACTGCAGGCTACCCACGGTCAGATTCACAGCCCGGACTATACTAAAGGAAAGTTAAAGGAATAGTTCAATATATTCTGAAGTGGGTTTGAAAGAAAGGTAATAGCTTCGCCCAGGGCCGCACACACAAGTATCTGGGCCCCTGAAAAAGGCCCAGTCTGTGGGGCCCCCTTTGTTCATGCTATACTCTTACCAATGTATGTGCATTAACAATATATTTGGAGAAATACTATCTTATCTTATCTCTCTATTGGCCCTTTTTTTTTAGCTTCACCTCTTTCTGGCAAACAGCTAAAGAGACCATTTTGTATATAGTGTTTTAACGAAAGTATTCAACTTACAAAG
Source organism: Hyperoplus lanceolatus (assembly GCA_026929865.2). Classification (NCBI taxonomy): domain Eukaryota; kingdom Metazoa; phylum Chordata; class Actinopteri; order Uranoscopiformes; family Ammodytidae; genus Hyperoplus; species Hyperoplus lanceolatus. Next base: position 4,827,165 of record CM049415.1, read on the forward strand.
TTTCATGATGATATCTAGTTAAAATGTTCACTTTATTGCAGCCAAATGTAATTATCTACACATCTGAATACAATAGCACCACATGGACATGAAATAAAGAAGGCATTTTCACCGGCAATAGAGAGAAAGGGAGAGAAAGGGAGAAGGGTTGGACATTGAGTGTGGTATAAACGGCTCCATTAGCATTCGAGCTCTCAACCCGACTCTGACAGCTGACACTGACCCAGTGTCCAAGGTGAGCAGGATACACAAGGCACAGGAAGCACAAACACACACACACACACACACACACACACACACACACACACACACACACACACACACACCCATACATACTCCCGGGGGGAAAAACCAAACCAAACGCTGTGTGTGTTTCTGATGCTGTTCTGTGTTTTCCTTTTGCGGTCGCAGTCCAGTGCGTTCAAAATGTCACCGTTTCTCTGTGACACATGTAGATGACTTTGACCCTGGGCTATACCCCGGCCCATATACCTGCTTCAAGGCACAAAAAAGACAGGATTTATAAAAAGAATAATATACTAACTCCACTCTCTTATAGTTTTGGAATCACAAAGGGGTTCAGCTTTTTAAAAGAGTGGCTAGAGTAACTTGGTTGATTCCCATTAGATTTGTCTAAATGTATTGTGTGTGTTGTGGTGTGTGTGCGTGTGCGCGTGTGTGTGTGTGAGAGAGAGAGAGAGAGAGAGAGAGAGAGAGAGAGAGAGAGAGAGAGAGAGAGAGAGAGAGAGAGAGAGAGAGAGAGAGAGAATGTGACCCAGCTAAACTTTTCAGAAACAAGAATGTTTTAACAACGCTGTCCATTTTGTATAATACAATATAAAGCAACTACTGATCTTATTGATATACCAAATATAAAAAAAGACTTTATCCAATATCTGGTCCTTGAAAACCTCAGACAATAACATGTTGTAAAAATGTAATAAAGATTTGAAGCTTTATCCATTATCCATATTTTTTTTTACAGCAAATGTGTACACACTTTGTTTGATATAGCCACATTTGCAGAATTATTCAAACACTTCTGGCAAAAATTCAACACAAGACAATAGCTGTATCAATGTCAGTAATTAACTGGCAAAGTGTTGATGATCATATCCATAACAACAAACCGATACCCTATTCATGTGCGGTTGTTTCGACTTAAACAACCAAAGAGAATTGTCTAACCATCGCAATACATTAGCACAACATACACACAAACTCAAATAAGCACTACATCTGGCATTCTGATTATGCTTATTATAAACATCACGTCTACTTTTGCAATTTGGCCCCAAAATCGAGACTAGATTTCCCGCGATGCGTTCAAAGACTGTTGGCAGCCGCTTACGGACATCTGGGCCAGAACAGCAGGCCACACATTCTACCTAAACAAAAGGCACGCAAATAAGTGTGTTAGCGTACACAGACTCGTATGCTACTCACTGCAAACATATTGTCATTATCTCTCCCTCTCTCCCAGTGCAACTTTCCCATTTGATTTGAATTAGTGACTCCACCAGGCACACATCATGGGGATAGGGGGATAGGGGGATGGGGGGAGGGTGGGGGAGTGTGGGACAAGCGACATGTTTTAATTGGTCTTGTCTTGCTGAGCTGAGGTGCTTTTTTTCAGGAGACGTACATTCTCCTTTTAGAAATTGGGGGCGAAGAAATATATCCCAAAATGTCGAGGTCACTAGTTCAATCCTCACGAAAAAAGCGGTGAGTTTCTTTGACAAGGCAATAACCCTTCCTCTACTCTCTCTCTCTCCCTCCCTTCCTCTCTCTCTCTCTCTCTCTCTCCCCCCCCCCCCTCTCTCTCTCTCTGAATCCAACTCTATTCAACCAGTTTTGCGTCTGACAGCGGCTATCTTTCTCATTTTCCGTTTCAATGTAATATTTTATTGCCCGTGTGCAAAGTAACAAAGTACATTAACTCTGCGTTCCAAATCACATACTTTTTATTTTTTACTACATAGTTAACCATATTGCAAAATGCTACTGGATGTATTATGGCATCCTGGTATTTTTTGGCACACTGCATTCAACATGGACATGCTAAATCTTTTTTTTCTGGCATACTAACTATTATGGAGGTAAGGCGATTGCAAGTTGGAGATCAACAAAGTTATCACAATGTATGCTGAAGAGGACACAAATGTCTCACATTGTATGGCAAACCCATCCAACAGTTGTTGAGATATATCCCACTGATGTTGCCACAAGGCTAAAAAACACATGCATCTAGCAACAATGTAGCTTCAAAGACAAGTTAAAAAAAACAACCATATACCTTCACAATCCACAGCACATACTGTTCAGGAAATACTTGAACTTTAATATATTTTGACACCGCCATGGGGGAAGAGTATTGTTGGAGAAACATAATGCATTGTTGAATACATGCGCAGCCACTTCATGAGGAGGCTGCTGTCATGAGGGCCTTGGCCTGTAACAATGGGCCCTGACAAACAGTGAGCATAGCCAGGCTCGACTGGAGACAGAAGGGACGCCTACGGAGGACTCAAAATGTCAAGAGCAAAAAAAAAAGGTACAACTTCCCACGCTGCTTTGACTCCAAGGGGATTTTATTTTATTCATTATGTTTACTTCATTTGGAGACCTTGGATATAGATCTGCTCAAAACTACACTGCAAACAATTACTGCTTAGCATATACATTTTTTTTTCAAATTATGATGCCACTTTAGACATTCCAATGTATGTGTCTAGTTCTGAATACAGCATTGATATTTTTGTTTTGTATGTGTGTGTGTGTGTGTGCATGCGCGTGTGTGTGTGTGTGCGTGTGTGTGTGTGTGCGCGTGTGTGTGTGTGTGTGTGTGTGTGTGTGTGTGTGTGTGTGTGTGTGTGTGTGTGTGTGTGTGTGTGCTATGTTTGTGAGCACCAATTTCAGTTTTAGACCTTAAGAGTGAGGACAGTTTAGGAGAGTGAGGACATTTTGGCCAGTTCTCACTTTGGGACAAGCCTTTAAAGGGCTGATTGACGGTTAACACTAGGTTTTAAGGTTCAAGTATGAATAAGGTTTATGTTAGGGTTAGTGTAAAGGTTGGGGTTAGGCATTTAGTTTTGATGGTTAGGGTTAGGGTAAGGGGCTACGGAATGCATTATGTCAACAAACGTCCTCACAAGTATAGCCGTACAAATGTGTGTGTGTGTGTGTGTGTGTGTGTGTGTGTGTGTGTGTGTGTGTGTGTGTGTGTGTGTGTGTGTGTGTGTGTGTGTGTGTGTGTGTGTGTGGCCTGTGTGTGTGTGTGTGGCCTGGCTGGAAGGCTGAGTGAGTGAGTGAGTGCATTGGTGTATATCTGCCGTCAATTTCTTTCGAAAGTTGACTACTGTGTTGTGTTGCGACAGAAAACCCTTGGCAGATGTTTGGAGGTCGATCAGGAGTCTTCCAGTGCACTCACTCCCCTCAGTCATTTTCTGGCACTCTAGAGAAGTCGTTTGTGCGTCTGAAATGTCGAAATACACAATTTTCTGCAATTCTGAACAGCAATCAATATTGTTTTCAGATGCCATATGTGTCAGAGATGTGATTAAGTGCGTGGTTTGAGTGACTATATTTTGTGGTGTTTGAAAGGCGACATCCACATGTCTTTCACGTGGAATTTATTTTATGGGCCTGAGCTCTCATATTCGCAGTTCAGTGAATGCTTACATTTAATATTGAAGGTCAAACTAATAGCATGCAAGACATAGTGTGTGGGCTGTAACAGTCTTTTGTATTATTTTCTAATGCTAGCTGGGATTGGAGAAGGTTAAATGTCTGAAATTACACTGAATTACATGTATGATTAGATAAGTGTTTGCCCTTGGTCCCCATGTAGGGGAGAACGGGGTAAGTAGGCACACTTTTTACTCTAGTGAGAATTGCTCATCACCTAAACATCTTTCAATAGTCATTCCTACATTAAATTGAAGCTTAAGGTGTTGGCTTGAAATGTGTACCCCTCACTTTTTCTATCGTATTATAATAAAGAAGAAATTATTCATTAAAGACACCCTTACACATTGTGACAACCAACCCCATCAAGGGGTCGGTTGTCGGTTATAAACCCATTGTGTAAAAGCCTAGAAGAAAAATACTGAGGAGCTAAATATTTTCAATTTGACATGAAAAACACAAACAGTCGTCTCACCTCAAATTCAGCAGCCTAACTCCAAGGAAGACTATGTAGGTGACCTCTGATCCCAATTCTGGATATTTACATACCAAAATTTCACAGACAGCGCCTTCTGGTTCCGAGATATAACGATTGTGACAACCAACCCGTGTGACAAATTACCCCGTTCTCCCCTACAGTATAAAGCTCCTTTTAGTTTGAAAATAGAAGATACAGGATCATTGCATTCTGTATAACCCTTAAGGAGGTTATCCTATGAACGCTATCTTTCAACCTAGCAGCATTGACCTTTGGTGAAACATTGTAGGCAAAACCATACTTTCTTTCTCTGAGCACTGGTCAATCCAAGGTGTTAATTTTACATAACCTTGTCTGTTTTTTTCTGTGTATTTCTCTTATGCAACCATCTATAACCGTAATTATCTCAACATTAGTTTGTTTTACTCTGTACCAAAAATCTTTAGACTTTCCATACAAATTCTTATCATTATTTTCTTAAGGTTATTACAGAAAGGATTTGTTCATATGTTATTGTCTGATATATGATACATTTTGTTCTTAGAACATGCCGAAAAATGCATTTTTAAGACCTGTAAGTACAAAAGCTGTATCCAAGATCTTTTCTGTACACATTTTGAACACTTACACATTGCAAAAAACAAAATAAGGATTTTAACTCTGGCTTTATCCCATTCTCGCCCGCAAAGTGAAGAGACCTTCCATCCATTCAGTTCTAGCTTTTATCTTCAAAATCATTTGTATTCTCTCAATCTCTCTCTCTCTCTCCAATAACTACTTGTGTCACACATGAGGGTGAAAAAGTGATAGGCCTCTCAATGTAATAGGGTCATAAAAGTATAAAAGACAAGTGTGGGCTTGACAATGGCCCACTGCAGCCTTCTCCAGTCCATTTCTGAGACTCTATCGCCTATATCCCACCTTTTGAAACATCGCAAGTCTAGTTCTTTCACTTTATTATCCGATAATTGTCTGTCTCTGTCTGTGTTCCAGGTGGTTTGATAATGTAAAAAATGCTCTGACATCTTTGACATAGAGTGCTTCCGCTGATGTATGTGCTGATATACTCATTAGGGCACTTAGCAACACACGCGTCGACTTCGTAACAATGTTGTCTCATATCCCTCGCGATGCATGAAATGTATTATAAGTCCAACATTGACCCTGACTA